>PNEQ01079954.1:0-78061 GCA_003012365.1 Medauroidea extradentata | reverse complement strand
CCAAATTCATCTTCCAAGGAGCTTCCTGGGATGTGATGTACTTTTCGAGGAGGTACTTGGGACGTCCTAGGGACTTGGTTTTTCGGAGCTCTCGGACATCCGAAATATCCATCCTTAGGACATCCCGAGGATCGCATGTACCCGGATATCCTCAAAGGATGTCCCTAGGACATCCTGGGGACTTGCTGTGCTGGTAGGGAACAAATATTTTAAAATGAAGTCACCTTGTTAAGTATTATTACAGTGCTACATGTACTAAGTATTAAGTACTTCTGAAAATGGTTCCCTAGATATTTGATGGATCAAAATATGCCAAACAGCCTCCATTCTATATCTGTCGCAATTTTAATGAAATTCTGATTTATGAGTCTTCCAATATTTCGTGTGTTCCGAAAATGTTATAATATTACCCGTCATTTTGAAAATATGAACAGGAAACAATAAAATCCATAAAAGTTGAAGATGCTTACTGATAAATACATACTTCTTATTATTTTCTTTTCGTCTTAATTTTATATGGCAAAATAAAGGCACAGGCCTTTTCTTGCATTTAACCATGAAATTGCTAGTAAAAATAATAAAAATGCCTAATAGCTTAATGAATATATTTGTGACGAGTTTGATCAAACTCAGAAAAATGTTTTAGATATATTGTATTACGCTTAAATTATAAAACATGGCCACCATTTTTAAATATTAAAATAGAAATACAAAACACACAAACATCAAGTCAGCGTAGTATGTAGAAAGTATGCACAGAATTTGATTAAATTCATAAGTATTACACTTTTTGTATTTGTCATAATTTATAATGCAAAAAATAAGATGATGCCCGCCATTATGTAATTATGAATACAAGATGAATGAAATACACACCAGTAGAGTCAGCTTAGTATGTAGTAATATGTGTACTATGTTTTATGAAACCCAGAAAAATGTTTCCTCGGGTATGTGATATGATGAACGAAATACACCTCGGACTCGCATAACACAAGTACTATGTTCCGTTAAATGCTTGCATTACGTGAATCCGCATTCGCATTACGTGAGTTCCAACTATTCCAGTGGTAAGAATGTAATTTTAGTAGTTTTGAGAATACCCACAAAACAAGCACTTTTCTTACAGATGAATGGTACAGATACATATCAATTCTGTCAGACATGCAAAGAAAGAAAATAGAATACGTAAGATTTATTTATACAGTATCTGAATCATCTGAGAACAAAATAGGCAAAATGCATAACTACTTGTGTTGGCAAACTAACTGAAGTATGTCCTATTCTTTTCTCCCTAAAAATTCTACTGTTTCTCCAAAATAAACAAACATTAAAAAACAAATAAATTGGTGAAAAATGTAAATATAAATTAAAAACATTTACAAAACAGAAATAAAACAGTGCATGTAAGCCAGTCATGGCTGATGTGCGTTTTTCTGCCAAGGGCGCGTTATCATCAAGGCCTAGAGAGAGAGGGGGGGGGGGGGATAGCTGGGCTGGCATGTCAGGATCTTCTCTGCTTGTCACGTCCGCCGCCAAAGCCGAGTTCACAGAGGCCTGCTGCGTGGAGTGATGAACAGGTGCAAAAAAAAATTCTGGCAGTGTTCGTTTAGCACTTTATTTTCTCGTACTGATCTTCGTACATGTGACAGCTTGCCGATTTCATTTTTGAAGGTAGAACATCTTGTTTTATCGGGATCTTAGTCTTCTAAAATTGTGCATACTTAATTTATTTTGCTTATAAAATGTAGCCAGGTCTTTTGCAGTCAGTTCTCGTCTAGCTTTAGGGGCAGTATCATCACCAATGTGCATCTCTGCATGGCTCATCTCATCCTGTTCAATGATTCTTCTGCAGTGAGTTCCACATCATTTAAAATGATAAGTTCGTCGACATCTGTTGCTTCGAGCTCCTCAAATCCAAAATTTTTTCCTATTTCAACAACTTTCTCTTCTGTTTCTTAATAGGCAGAAAAACTCGGAATTCTTCTCTGAAGGAAGGACATAACTTCTTCCAAACACCACTAAGACTAGATGGTGTTACCTCAGTCCAGCTAGCAAAGAGTTGTCAATGGCATTTCAAATTTAATATGATTTCTAATATCCCTTCATTGATGGTTTCCCTTCCCTATCAGTTGCTTAAATTGCCTGCTGAAATGAACACCGTAGGTAATAAATATGCTTTAAATGTAGCAATGACCATTGCCCATGTAGTGTTTTTTTGGCAAAAACACGAACCAGGTGCATTGTCTAGAATAAGAAGTGCCTTATTGTCAATTGTTGGCCTAACCGTATCGTGTTACTTCTTCTACAAAGTTCTTTGTAAATCAATCTGTGAAAAGTGCCTGTGTTACCCATGCTATATGGTTTGATTTCCAGGTTACTGGCAAATATGGTTTTGAGCAGCCCTCAAGTACCCTAGGATTTTCAGAGTGACATAGTAATTAGGGTTTCAATTTGTAAACTCCAGCTGCTTTTGCACAAAGTAACAGTGTTAGACTATACTTGGAAGCCTTCAGTTCAGGAACAGTCTTTTCCTCTCATGATATATAAGTTCTGTCAGGCATTTTCTTCCAGTACAGGCCAGTCTTATCAGCATTATACACCTGCTTAGGACTAAAATTTCCCTCTGCAATGCCTTCTAAGAGTGTCAGGATACGATGCGGCAGCAACAGAATCAGCACTAGCTGCTTCTCCCTTTTTCTTGACACAATGTGTGTTGTACCAGTCTGTGAACCGTAAAAACCATCTATTGCTTGCCGTGAAAAGTTCACAAGTATGAGGATATTTTGGTTTTAATGCAGTGAATATTTCCAGTGCTTTTTCTTTTATCACTCTGAAATTAACACCACACTTTATCTTTAACATGATTTTTTATGTATACCATTCACTGAGCAATTTTTCAGTGTGAATCATTATTGGTGTTCGATTTAGCACTCTCACTTCCATATAAGTTAACGAATCTGACGTCAACAGTTTTTGGAGACAATTTCTATTTTTCAAAATTGTCCTTACTGTAGATTCACTTAGTCTTAGGGTACGGTCGATTACAGTGTTCCCTTCATTACTTTTAGCATGCCTAATTACTTCTAATTTAGTTTCTTATGAAATTGTCATCTTTTTTCTACTACTTAATCAGTTGGCACTTGTTTTGCGTGTTTCATATTCACAGTAAATAAACATCAACTATCAGCAACGCAAGAAAAGTAAACTAAAACTATCATGACAAAACATAAAAAAAAAAAAAAAAAAACTGTAGCTTGTTACACAAGATGTTCATTCGTGGTAAAAAAAAAAGTAATTAATATGCGTTTCATGTGCACACATGCACAGTGTATACTGGCTTGAAAAGATACGATGACAGGAAGCCAGATACACCGGCCTGTCTTGCCCAAGTAACATTCACACGTAAATGAGCGACTGCAAGATTACAGCACCAAGTTTAAGCATCATTTTATGTTGCGCTATTCGAATCTAATACATAATTTTTGTTCTCGCATTGTGTGAATTCGCGGGAAGTGTGTCAGAGGTATACTCAAAAGTCAAGTCAGCTAGCTAAGTAGTATATTCTAAGTTTTATAAAATTTGGAAAAATATTTCCTTAGATGCCATATTATGTTAAAGTATAAACAAGGCCGTGGTTTTGAAAATATGAGTACACTATGAACTTATTACTCAAAAGTGAAAACAGGTTAGGCTGTAATATCTGTAACAAGTGTGATGAAATTCGGAGAAAATATTTCCATAAATACCTCATATTATGCTAGAAACATAAAAATTTCCACCATTTTCAAACTAAATACATTATAGTAGAGTGATGTTACTATGTACTTTATGTGTACCTATTTTAATGCAATTTAAAAATATGGTTTCTTGGGTATCATATGTGATAAAAAAATGTTAAAATGACAACAATTTTGAAAATATAAAGTCAACTCGGGTTACTAAGTACCATATGTGTACCTAGTTTGATGAAATTCTGTCAATGGATTCAAAATTTTAGCACACATATGGACACAAACACATTCACACAGTTAGGATGGTGGTTCCATAAGCCTACTTTTTCCTTCAGAAAGACATTTAAAATGTTTCTACGTAAGCATTGCTATTGTTTATTCTTTACATACAAGTGCTGCGCGATGAGGTACCTTTCATATACCGGAACCTGTGTGGTGTGGTCACTACCTTGCAGCATCAAGTGGCAACACTGCGTCAATCTGCTAGGTACCTCTGCCGTCCCCCACTTCCCCACTACAAGCACCCATACTTTTGCGCTCTCGTTAAACTGCTTTGCACAATTTAAAGCATAGCATTTTGTTTTGAAAGCTGTCGGGGCCACCACAGACTGTTTGTCTTGTCTGTGTATACCAGATCTTTATAAACCCTCTTAATTTCAATATACAGTAAAAACCTCTATTTAACAAAACTCAAGGGACCAAAAAATGACGTTTGTTGTACGGTGGTTTGTAAATAGAGGTTTTATGATTTCTACTAGACATAGAATTTCACATGAACAAAAAAATTTTGATTGACAACTCTCAGCATATCTTGGAAATTGTGGAAGCAATCAAGAAAAGACAAAAGTTACTGAAATTGCTTGTATTTATTTTAAAGACTATGAATAACGGAAAATGTCTATCACAATATGTAGCACATAGAACTTAATATTAAGGTTGCCATGTTTCTACAATATCAGGGTTACACAAGTTTTCACCACATAACTTTAATGTGTTACAATGGCTTTAAGTTTGAAAAGCCAGCCCCGGATGCTTCCTAATTTTCTACTCTTTTTCTAAGTGTTTCACGCCAAGCCTTTTCTTGTAAAGTAGGTCCTATAGCATTGTGTAATGCCCCTAACCTCCATGAACCAATCAAAGTTTCCTTGTCCAAGTTTTAGTTTTTGCATAATTTAACACATTTCCTATTTATGCCAACAAAGGCAGTGCTTGTTCAATCTGTCCATGATTTGAAATTATGGTTGATAGTGAAGGCCTAAGATGTGTATGTTGTAACCGTTAACAGTATCACACTTTATTACCTTGAACAACTTTAAAAATTTCAAGTTTTTTAAATTTAAATATCTGCTGCAACATTTCTTCGAAATGCATTCACGTTAGTCACAACTAACTAAATGTGTTAATAACTTCCAAACAATGGTAATTAATTTGGTGATACAAAAAGCAAGTTGCAGATGACGTATAGTGTGTGTATGCACACTTTTGACCACGGAAATATGGGATTCAGAGTGTTTGTCACGCCAAAACCATGGTATGGAATTCCACCACCACGAGCGCTGAAGTTGCAGTTAGAGTTAGGCAGCAATTTTATTTAAAGTTTCGCATGTGCACATTGTGTGTATCTTTAAACCATGGAAATGAAGTAGGGGTGTTTGTTTATCTACGGTTTTTCAATCTGTGCATCCAGGTTTTAACATATTTTTAGAGCGAGGACAAATAAAATAACAGTGGCTTGTAGAATATTATTATTTACGCTGATTATTTGTAACTGGTCGTTCGTTGTAAAGAGAATTTTACTGTTTTGGAAGAAATAAATTTTGATATTTGGAGGTTAAAAATGCATTGTTCTTATAGGAGTTTGGTGGGACCAAATATTTAATTCGTTGTATAGGGTTTTTCGTTAAACAGAATATTCGTTAATGGAGGTTTTACTGTAGTATGCTGCCTGGAAGTTATGATGGCTTACATTTTATAACTAACTAAAAAGTGCATATAAAATTTAAGAATCAGGATTTAAATGGTTTATTATCCATTTAATGTCTAACAAAAAATGACAAGACACATTCGTCCGAATTTAAAATGTAATTCACTATACCGTCATGCACGTGAAGCCTGGCCTTTAAAAGGAAACTGCCAAAATCTTCAATTATGGTCAAAATATATTACGTTTAAGTTAATAATAATGTTATCTTGTGCAATTTATTTTCAAGCCCTACAAGCAAGGAGTGTTTACACAGCAAACATATAGATCATGTTTTTTTTTTTTTTTTTTCCAGAATTTTCCATTTTTCCAGTCTATACATTCACATGTTGTTTCATGCCTGCCTCATTTGCCTTCTGCAGCTTTAAGACTCGATGTGGAAGGGCCACCTAAATCAATCAATCCTACAAATTGTGATAAAAAATTACCCTTATAAATTTATAATAGTGTGCATTTGCAATGTTTATAACATTACATTATTACTCTCTTAATAAATTCACCTTGCTTTCGTTGGTAGAAAATATTCACGCCTATATAGTCAAAGCAGTGCTTTTTCTGCTGTAATTTTATGTTTGGATGGCACATAAAGTAAAATCCATGCGAAAGCACAGGAATATGGTGCTACGGACTAGTTATGTCACAATAGCTTACAGGGCTTACACACGTGAATTAAAAGTGTTACCAAATGTCATTCTATCAGCTTCTGTGGAGACATTCTCTCTTCACCAAGAGAATGTCTTTGGCAGTGAAGGACAGACGAAGATAGCATGAAACATCATGCAGTTGCGTGTTGCAACATCAGCGGTGGCCGACCGCATGCTCGTATTCGTATCACATCATCACTGACCCTGCAGTGCCGCTGCTGCATCAAACATGCACTGCACTGCATACATTACTTGCAATTTTAAGTTATTTAAAGGCTATGCGGTGCTTTCTAGATGTATCAACGATCTTGATTAGCACAAATAGAGTATCTGGGTGAGGTGGAAAAAAATATTGCATGTAGTGATTTATGCAGTTTATTAAGGTGTCTTGAATATCGACGGTATTTCCTGGAAGAAATACAGCAGATAAGTTGTAGTTTGATATGATTGTTAACTAGATCAACTATTTCCTTCCTTCACAACTTTATTAGCATTAACTTTTTGGGTCAGTTTGTCTTGTAGCGAAATGCACGTGCGAGACCCCTTTTTCAGGAGCAATGTTTGTGATTCGCTTATTAGAAATATCATGTGCATTTAAAAGAACTCTTTGTGAGCCATTGTGTTCTACAAGAGATGCTGACAACGAAAGGATTTCCCACGAATTGCATTTGGTTTTTCCTGTGTGGCTGCTCTGGTACAACTGTGGGATTTAAATACAGTAGAACCCCCGATTTATCGAAATGCCATGGGACCCGAAAATGTTTACTCTAAATCGATGTTTTGTTAAATCCGACTTCACCCCCTCCCCCCAAAAAGAACCAAAAAGTTATAAATCCTCAGGCATGTTTCGTCCGAATTTAAGGTAATTTAAAAAAAGTATCTTGGCTCACAAACAATAACAAAATGCATTTACAGTCAACAGGTAAGACACAGCCGTGAAAAGAAAAAAAATTGGCGATAAAACTTCAAAATCTTCCAATGGAAAGCTCAGCGAGTGTACGAAGGTGAGTTAGTCCGCCCTTGCGCGCCATCAACACATGAGAAGTGATGACTAACACCACCGAGTCGTCAATATTTCCGTCTCTCTCCCGTCTGCTCCATCAACAAGATTAAGGAAATTCCCATGAAAAATAGTAAAAAAAAATTATTTAATGAAAACCGAGTTAAAAGTTTGCGAGACAATGGTAAAATAATAATTAAATATATGCCACTGCGGCGGCAGCCGCCATTGTAGGCAGCTTGTATGTAACCGCGCTCGTGAAACAAACTCATTGTTCTGCTTGCTAAAAATACTTGGCACTCGAGCGTTTTTTTAGCATCGGAGAAATGAATTATTTACGTTTACGGTAGTAAATTCCTTGTAAAATGTCTACATAAATAATTTTAAGTATTTTTTAAATAATCTCGCTTGTTTTATCATGGGATGCGAGTGTAAATAATCATGCTGCACACCACTGCAGTCTATCGGTAATATAATCAATCAATAGAACACACGGTACTGCAGCGCATTCTAACGGAGACGCAAAGCTCTATCTGTGAATTAGTTCTTGTGCTGCCCACCGCAGTGCTGTGCAGACTGGGTACCTAGATGCTCATTCTCTCGCCAACTGCAAGGATGAGGATCTACGCAGGCCTCGCTCGGCCGCTCCCACGCGTCCGTATCTCAATACCACTCCCGCAACCAAAGTTTTCAAAGAATTTTAACTATTTTTTTTTGTTTTTTGATAGATGGTTTAAGCTTTTCTACGGAGAAATAAGTATATACGGCGGTCTGTGCTAGAATTTTAAAGAACTTAAATTACAATTAATCTTAGATTTTATCAAAGTCACTTAGTTATTTAATAAATTTTTTATTTTTTTCAAGGTTCCTAAAAATCCTTTCGTTAAATCACTGTTTTCGTTATTCCCGGGTTCGTTAAATTGGGGCTCTACTGTATGATGACTGCAGTTCCAAGTTATTAAGGTCCCAGTACTGATAAAAATTTCTGGGTGCTTGGCTTACAGTGCAATCACTTTACACTTGTAATGGCATTCATGATTACGTACCTTAACTTTTACTTCATTGGTCAGAAAATTTGCATCCTATGAAGGCGGTCCGTTTTCGGTTCCTGGTGAGGTCGGTTCCCGGATTTTACTTGCGGGAATATTGGTCAACAGGTTTTCTATGGGATCTCCCACTGCCCCGTCCGGCTCCATTACTCGCCTGTCACTCCTCACCAGCGCTAAAGCTCTCAATGTTAAGTGCTGACTAAAATCACTCACTCACTCTTCTACTTCATGGACCCTTTTCTGTCTGTGTACAGTTTACCCTCATTAATTTTTATGAGTTACACCTTTCCCACCCTTTTGAAAGCAGAATCAAAGTAGAATTCATGTGCCATAGACTACAAGTAAATAAAAGAAGTTTTGTGTCAACTGAATTTCAACATTTTGACTAAATTTCGAGTACATATAGCAAACCTCACAATTTCCAAATGGACATAACTAGCCCGCAAATTTTGGTGAAAATTATTTCTGACTTATCGCACATTGTCATTAACTATTAGGTTACCTGGATTAAAATTTTATGCCTCTAAGATTGCTTTGTGTAGTCCGTTTCAAATTTAAATCTCCGGGTAAACAGTCAGTGTATTTGACAGGTTTATAATGTTAACCACTAATAAAAAAATTTTTTTCACCCCCTCTCTCATACTTCAATAATTGCCGACTAGAATGTTCTTAAGTTAAATTTTTCATTGTTTATTCATGTATAATGTGAAGGTTGGAATTAATGGACAGACATCCAAGTCATGGATAATTATCATAAAATCTTAAGGGGATAGGTGCTTGGAAAAAAAACTTGTTAAAGCTATATAACATGCTTTTTAGAGTGGCTAAAGTGGCTACCTGCATAAAGTTACATGTTCTGACAACAAAACATGTAATTGCAGCTGCATTCATGAGGCATGTGTGAGGAATTTTTAAGTTCACATACACTTGAAGAATAAAAGCTCATGAACATGTGTTTTACGTGATACTATAACGAGTGTGGAAGAAAATGAAAATAAAAGAAAGTATGAATGGAGCAAGTATCAATTTAAACTGAACACTCTATGGATAGCCAACCAAAATAAGTACTACAAACTAAGAAATATATAAATATGTTACTTCCTTAATCTGTCTTTGTAAATATTCCTAACAGTTGTATTATAGTGTCAAACATGTGCCTTCTGAGTGGTCATACAAAATTTATGTACAGTAAGTCCTCTATTTACATCATACCACTTTACATCATTTCAGATTAATGTCACTACTGTTTCAGAACCCATTATTCAATTTAAGTAACTGCTGATTCAGAATAACGTTAATCAATTCATGGGCACCAGAGTTATGTTCCAAAAAAGGTTCAGCTACAGGCTGTGGGCGAGGCTGAACTGACTCAATTTAAGTCATTTCAATTAGCATCGCTGTTTTAAGGAACCTAATTCCGATGTAAATTGTGGGCTTACTGTATTCCAAAAATATCAACAAATGTCATATTTAAAAGTTACCTACATAAAACATGAACATTGCATTAGTTATTTGTATGGCAATATTTTGACATATTTTGTATGCATTGTATTACCGTTGTTTCATTACTGGCCACAACATACAAAAGGATAACAGCAGGCCTCAAAGTGGTCTAATACCTCCAAAATAGTGAATATAGTGACTCTCTGACTTGGAAAAGTGACTACAAAGTGACTGTAAAAGAAAAGTGACCAAAAAGTGACTTTACATAAAAGTATTAAATGACAATATTAGTACCTATTTATATAAAAAAACGCTGAATACTTGTTACCTCTGCATTCTACACTAGCTATACAGGATGTTTAGTAACTATTGGTACAAACAAAAGGGGTGTGTCGAGGACGATGAAACTAGCAAACAATGCTAACAAACATAGTTCCGGAAAACAACGGTTTTCCCAATACGATGTATGGACATGTGCAATCATGGCAATGCTGCAACACTGTTACCGCCGTCTGTACCAGGCATGCACACAGTACTGAATGTGTGCAAAGTATATTTTTTTAGTTAAATATTTAAATATAAATATTATATTAATAAATATGTAACTTAAATTTAATAGCAAAAAATCTACACTAATGTTACCAACATTTAGTCTGTACATTATACAGTCATAAAAATAATTTAATACATCAAATACAAAAAATTCTGCATTTAATTAGGTTATGTCTCAACCCTCCAAAGCTTTCAATTATACCAAACCGTCAGGTAAATTTATTTGCTACATATTTTACCAAGTAGCATCTGTATTAATAATTTCAAGGTGCAAATACAAGCAATTAAGAATTTATAACTTTGAATAAACTATACCTGTGTGTTCCCCTGTATATTTCCGATTTAAGATGCAACAATTTTATTCCTGTTGTTTTCAATGTTTTTTGCCACCTGTAAAATTTATTCTGGATTATGTCAATCGTTTATTGCATTTTTCGCGATCCGTGAACAAAATTGAATACCATTTTCCTCGAGAGACAAATTCTTGCCAAATTAATGTAATGTCATTACAAATGTAAAATTCATAGTTCTTAAATTCTTTCTACTTTATTAAAATATAAATACAGTACTTATTTTATTACTATGTATCACAAAAAAATATTAAACAGGTAACATTTAACATGCAACCAGGATAAGTAAACATGTTGCATTACATAACCTAAACGACTATTTTCCTGTCGAATTAGATAGTCAACAAACTCTCTTCACGGTCGAAGATCGATTTTGTAAATACAAGTACAATAGATATTTTGAATCAAAGACATGTCTTACTACAAACCCCGCAAAAATTTTAAAATTTTCATAATTTGGCATAGTCCTACATTTACAAATTTTGTATTTCAAAAAGAGACTGGAATTTTTGTGGTAACTACCGTGCCCTAAGGCTGTGACCGTGATGGTAACTATAGTTCCAGACACACACATAGATAAGCTTATAATGTTGCCAAGCTTACCAAGTTCAAGACGAAAGTCATTGTCAAATTTAAATTCGGTAGAAATAAATACAAACTAAACTAAAAATTGCATTTACCTCCATATGTTAACTCAGCAGAATTTGTATTTGGCAATTTTGTTGTTAAAAAAATTCAAGCCAATGTTGAGCACTTCAAAAAAGTGAAAAAAGTAAAAATTTTCAGAAAAAAGTGACTAAAAGTAACTTTGGTCAAATATAGTGACTAGAAGTGAAAATAGTGACCAACTTTTAGGCCTGTAACAGTTATTTCTTTAAAAAATGTATTGTTTGTTGGTTAGAATAATATAACCTACAACATTTTTTTTTTTAATGCAGACAACTGAACATAAATGTCTCTTAGTCCAGACTTTTAGTAGCATGTACAAGAGCAGCAATCAAATACACACAATTTTCTTTTGTCAGTTTAATGTTCTAATAAGATATTAAATGTATCACTCACACTGAACGTACAGAAAAACACTATTCTGAGTTTGATACCCTTGGGTTAAAAAAAAGGTATATTAGAACTTATCCAACCCAACCCATTAGCTTTAGAGCTATAGCAACGACAGTTTATCTTGTGCGAGACGAAACAAGTAGAACTGCCCAGCACCTGGGGTGACCTTTTAAACTTCATATTTTCGTATTTGTACTAGACACTTTTTTTTTATTTTAGACATAAATTGTGGCTAAATTTTGTTGTAATGAAATTTTATTTCTCTATCATAGTTCTTGTGTAATGACTCATAAACGTCAATATTTGCATTTTACAGCTTCATGTATGCCACTAAAACTGACTTGCCTAACTGAAAAAACTTACAGCAAATAATGATGATGTATGCTATAACATCTCCTATATAAAAATAAAAAATTTAATGGGTTTCTATCTTTAAAAAATTTTTGCATTTTAAATTTAAATTTTAGCAATTTTTTGTCTATGCAAATTTTTTGTGACATATGCCCCTTTTACCTTACAGCAATAGAACTGGAGCCCAGCCTCCTACAGTTGGCTGTCTAGCACTATATTTTCTATATTTTGAAGTGACTGGCATGTGACAGCAACCACAGAGCAAGAATGACCTTGCAAGCAGTAGCTGCAGTCCAGCATAGCCAAGTAGCACATGGCAGGTTTCAGTACGGCATTGCCAAGTAGCGCATGATGGACAGCAGCTAAAGATGTCCCCAGCTAAGCATCTGCACTAAGGCATACAGAAGGTAGTAGTAGACTATGTTATTGGTTTGTGTGTTGTAGGATGTTTATATAGCTGTAGTAAAATCATTACAAATATTTCAACTGTTTATGTTTCTAGTACAGGACTAAAATTATTTTAGGAAGGGAATTTAAAAAATAACAATTGACTTTTTTCAAGATTTTGTAACCTCAAAACCATGCTTATGTTACGTGCAGGGTCATCCTTCATGCCGCCAAATATGGTAACTAAGTTACCAAAATTGCATCGGTGGAAAATAATAGGCAACAAAAAATTAGACAAAAGGCTAACAGAGAGGATAAATTTTATCAATTAAATTAAGTTCTCTTGTAAATGGCATACATGCTAAACGTAACCACCAATTGACAAGTTGTGTATACATAAAATATTGATCACAGTAACAACATAATATTTCAATGTGAAAAAATATCAAGTTACATCTGAGCTATATCAGCATTCAATATTCCTCTGTGGTTATAACCAAAGCTGAATATTCCAGAAGTGCCAGTTTATAAATAATCAAATGCTGCTATAAATCACTAGCCACAAAACCATTATTTTCTCAGCTAATGTTTGCACCTATCTGCAAACAAAATGCACATTTCAGTCAGTCTTCAGCCCTAATTTCTTCTTCAATGATTCTGGCATTTCTGGTGGGGGTGGTCTTGGAAGGCGCAGCCACACTTTAACTGCGTCATATATGAACCACTGTGCAGCAGTTAGTGTTCCTATCATCACAATCCTGGGACCGAGACCCTTCCACAAACCTGAAACAAGAGAAATGTTTTAAATAAAGTGTTGAGTATCACCAGAGCTGCTACTGATTGTTGATGTACAATATTCATTTTGTGCAACCAAAATTCTAAATTTTAATACACTGAAGTTGTCATGTCAATTTATTGTTCACTATGACAAAAGCTTTTGCTAATAAATACAGATGGTGAACAATTCATTAACATTTTTAAAACACTGAAATAGGCAAGAAGAGACAGAAGGCACAATTTATACGACTGTTACATGATCATGCAATACAACTTATCTTGAGATGTAGTCAACAATGACAATGGAAATGTATAATTTTCAAACTAAATAAAAATCAGAAGAAATATCTTATGAGTTTATATTTAGACTTTGAACAAATGCTACTGTGCTCAAATAAGAGAAAATACTGATCTACTTCAGGAACTCTGATGTACTGCTTTTTATAATGCCAAGCTTTATTAGAATATGGCATGAATAAAAAATTGGCTTGTTCAGAGCACACATCCAATAATTACTTTCATAAACATTATACAATCGAGCTTTTCTGCTACAAGCCATGGTTTCTGAGAAATTTGTTATACAGTTTTCGAACTACCAGACTTCTACCCCTTAAAAAAGTTTTTTTTCTAAGGTCGTGTTAAACTGTCACTGGCATAAAACAGACAATTTTCAAGAAAATAATAAGTTTATTTAATAGGCTTTTCTGAAGAAATTGATACCAAACAAGCCTAGTTTCCAAAAATTTTAACAGCGGGTGCCGTATTGTTGCATGTATAGGCAGCGTGCCTAGATCCTTCATGATTTACTTGGCGGTGGAAGATGAACAACATCAGGGCTCTAGGTATATACTAACCAACGTGGTGGCAGACAGCACGAGAACTAAGATGGAGATACCCTTATAGCACAGGTGATGCTGGAAACGATGCTACAGCGTTACAATGTGCTAAGTTTGTCACAGACTATATAAACATGTTGCCTACATGTGCCAGAAATGTTACAATTACAATGTTGCCGAGGCAACCTAGCAGCACGTTGCCTGCATGTACCAGAAATTTTTCAGTAGCAACGTTGTGGAGGAAACCTAGCAGCACGCTGCCTGCATGTGCCAGAAATGTTTCAGTAGCAACGTTGTGGAGGAAACCTAGCAGCATGTTGCCTGCACGTGCCAAAAATGTGACAATTGCAACATTGTCGAGGCGATCTAGCAGCACGTTACCTGCACGTGCCAGAAATGTTTCAGTAGCAACGTCGCTGAGGCAACCTAGCAGCACGTGGTCAGCACGTGCCAGAAATGTTTCAGTTGCAAAGTTGCTCAGGCAACCTAGCAGCACGTGCCAGAAATGTTACAATTGCAACATTGCCGAGGCGACCTATCAGCACGTTGCCTACATGTGCCAGAAATGTTTCAGTAGCAACGTTGCAGAGGAAACCTAGCAGCACGTTGCCTGCACATGCCTGAAATGTTCCAGTAGCAACATTGCCAAGGCAACCTAGCAGCACGTTGCCTGCACGTGCCAGAAATGCTACAGTTGTGAATTTCCCCACCGTACCAGTTAGTTTCATTTCTGACCAACACATGCCATATATGAATAATGGCTATTGTTTTATATTCACATGTACAAATAATCCAAAAATTCTGTGTTTTACATAAGCTATTGTGGTATCCATTTGCTGTATTATAAAAATCTTAAATATTAGGAAACAACATTTAACACTGTAAAACTATTTAGTATTCACTTAATTATGACAGGGATGGTAAGCATTTTATTTATTTAAGTACCATTAATAGTGGAATACTTTTCATATCAGTGATTGTGCATCCAAATGATCAATATCAATACAAACAATGGTAATTTTTCGTACTTACATTTCGACATCATTCTGACATTAAGTGGTGATGATGTAAATATTTTCACTTTGCGTAAAGGGTGTATGGAAGATAAAAAAAAAATGAATCTAGTAGTTTTGAAATAAGGCCCTGGCAATGTGCTGGTGAAGTGCGGGCAACGTTGCAATGTGACGTTGCCTGCATGAGACGTTGGCACATTGCTGGCACCTATTCTGCACATTTCTGGCACATCACAGCACCTTGTAACAAATTGCTGGATGTGTGCTATTAATGTGCAGGCACTGTGCATTTCGTGAGGTGCGGGCAACGTCACAATGCAACGTTGCCTGCACGAGACGTTGGCACGTTGTAACAACGTGTTGGATGTGTGCTATTAATGTGCAGGCAACATCACATTGCAACGTTCCTGCACGAGACATTGGCACGTTGCCTGCACCTATTTTGCACATTTCTGGCACGTCACAATGTTACGGTGTAACGTGCAGGCAATGTTGCCGTGCTGATAGGGTAGTGTTTTGCTGTTCCATCAGAATGCACTACTGAGCATCGTGCAGGTTATTCCAGCACCACGCTCTGGCATGTATCATAAAATACAAATAAACACAACTTGCTGGCAGAAAAACACAAAGCATTGAGGTGACTGTCACATTACTTTTGGCATGGTACATGTAGTGATCAGTTTGACAAGTGTAGCATCCTTTTTTTAACATGCGTTATCTCATGGTAATTTTATTTCTGAGAGAGTAGTGGTGTCAACTCAGGAAACACTTCAGACAAGGAAAAAGAGGGTACAGAAGGGGACAAGGAGAGTGCAGAAGTGATAAGTTTCGTGGTAGAAATGTTAATGGGGAAGTGCGTGAAGCAAGGTATATGGGCAAGGGAGAAATGACTGCAGGAACAATAGTCAAGGAAACTAGTAGGGTCACCTAGTATATGAAGCTAGGCTGTGATCAATGACATGGAGCCGGTATTTGAGGGAAGACCAATTCACACAGCTGCTACTATATTTACTGATACAGTATTTTTATTGGATGAGGGACAGCAGGATGTAAGTGGTGGTACCTGAATTAACATGTAGAAGAGGGGATCAGGATATAGTGGTGTTGATTGATTCAGGGTCACACGTGTCGGGAATCCTGGAACAATTTTTATACAGTTTATCTAAGACAAGAACAGTATACCCAACTTTGTCTGTACCACAGCTGACAGTAACTGGACCATCTAAGGGAAACGTAAGAGGATAAACAAACAGATATTTTTAAATTGTCAAGTGGGTGAGCAGGAATATAGGACAAATTGCTTGGTGATACCACAGCTAACTAAAGAAGTTATTGTAACTGATTTCATGCATAGTTGTCACGTAATTGTTGATTTTATCAAAGGTAACGTTCAGATCAAGGAAAACTGTTACAAAAATATGAGGTTATGGGAGTTGTTAACAGAGTATAGGGATGTATTTTCAAGAGAACCAGGCCTAACCACTGAGTATATTGTGAGGCTGCCAATGACAGATAAAACACCATTCAAAGTTAAAACTTACCCCATCCCATGCGCACGCAGGAAGTAAGTTAAAAAGGTATGTGACATTGAAAGAAAATGTATTATAGAAAGATATACCAGTCCATTTGTCAATCCACTAGTGTGTGCTAGGAAAACGTATGGGAGTGTTAGGTCATGTCTAGACACAAGAGGTTAAAAGGATAGAATAGTACCAGACAGACAGAGCCCAATAGAACCAGATACCTTATTTAATTCATTTTTTGGCACTAAGAAAATCAGCACAATTGACTTCGTAAAAGGGTTTTGGCAAGTGCTGCTAAACAAGGAGGACATAAAATACATGGTGTTTCTATACCAGGGAAGGTCATATCAATTTAAAGTGCTACATTTTGGTTTAACAAACAGAATGGGGGAATTTTGTACAACCGTAGATGCATCACTAGGGCCAGAACTTGAGGCCAAGGTAAATACCTACGTGGATGATGTGTTAATTGCCACTGAGACTTTCGAAGAACGTCTAGAAATTTTGGGCCAACTGTTAAGACAGGAAGGGAGGTCAATGTCACTTTAAAATTATCAAAGTCAATGTTTTGAGAAGAGAGAGAGAATTTTTGGGGTTCAGATTAAGTGCAGATGACATTAGGCCAGACCCAGAAAAGGTCAGTTTGACAAGAAATTTCCCAACACCAAGAAATGTAATAGAACTGAGAGGGTTTTGGGCATATGTAATTTTTACTGTCTATTTCCAGAGAGACTTTCAGATGTAATATCACCCTTGTTAAATTTATTTGCCACCATGCCTGGAGGTCGAAGAGGGTTGGTTTGGAGAACTGTGAAGTGGAATTAAATTATTGCAGTGCTATGGTTGTGGTTAAGTTGACCTCTGGATACCACCTAGCATTACCCCCGGCTCGGACGGTGGTGGTGGTGATTCAGGGTCGCGTATTGTTTGGCTGGAGTGCCTCTCCTCCCTGCGGTGATGTCGACTGGTTGGTCAGGTTATGGGAGCACTCTGAGAAAACTAGCTCTCTCACCACGTGGACTATTCGAGCTGTCCACACATGGCCCCTTGCCCTAGGACCGTAATTTGGTCAGATCCTAAATCCCTAATGAAATTACTGTACACAATTCACTTACTTGGTTGCATGTTGATTTATTGATACTTAAGTACAAGCATTTGGTGATAGACTTAAAATACACACACGTGGTCATGGCACTCTTATAGTTACGTAGCTTAAACTGTTAAACTTACGCAGCACGTAGGCCTAAAAATTACAGTAGCACGTAGCACAATGCAAAGGTGGTTGCTAGCTGTGGGCTAGTTGACTAAAAAACTTCCGGAGTCGGCCAGTACCGATACAGTGATCTCCCAGCCCAAACATACAGGCGTGGAGATGAAGTTGAAAGATATTGGCGTTAAGTGCACAAATCAAAAACACGGGTAAATGGAGAGAATAAAAATAAGTGTTGAATAAAAATATACGTGAACAGAACTATGAATATCAGTGACTTGCAGAAGTTGAATTTCTCTTCGGGACGTACTTCCTATCACGTGGCCTGTCAATGATGAATTGGGACGAGACAATGGCCACAGGTGCATGCCAAGATGTTATTTGGCACGTTATTTGCTGTGAAATGAAGGTGAGGTGATACACATGAAAACCTGTTGCGTGGATGAGTGTTAAATAATAACTGATAGTGATTAGAACATACTTATACTTTAACACATGAGTAGAACAAAGAAACACATTTAAAATAGAACACTCTTAAACATAATTACGTGACCATTGCCGTTATTGATTACATAACAGAGTTCTTTAATTAATTTTGAATTGCTGAAAAACACATGCTTGAGTCTTTGCATGTCCGTGGTGGTTATGTTGGTGCTGGGTGAGTGGTGTGACGTCACGTGTGTGGCGGTAATTTTAAAGCCGGTGTGATGCCCTGGCTTGTTTACGTTGCACAGCCTAACATTGCTCTTGAACTACACTGAATTTAAACATTACACTTGAAGACTAACACTGTGGGAATTGCACTGAAACACTTGAAACTAAGCACTGTGGTGACTTGAGGTGAGGTAGGTGGAGGGTGACACACAACAGAGAAAAATGGCTTAGGAGAGGGCCGGCAGCTGACGTCAAGTCGGCCTTACTTCCCAGACCATGAGGCTGGGTCGACGACATATTAAAAAAGGACTGTGTCTGGAGGTGGGCAGATGAATGTAGTAATAGCTTCAAAATGGCCAAGAAGTTGTTTACAGAGGATTATGTAGTTAAGTCGCCCAGATTTTGGTAGAAAATAGTACAGACGCATCAGGTTATTGTTTAGGTGCTAAATTATTTCAGAAGAATGATAAAGGTGAAGATCAATTGATAGCTATGTTGAGTAGAACTCTGAACCCAGCAGAGAGAGCATATACTGTAACAGAATGGGAATGTCTGGCCGTAGTACGGAGTTCAAATAAACAGACAAATTTAGTTTTGGGCAGCAAAATTATAGTATTATCAGATAATCATTCTTTAACATTCTTAGAGTCATGTAAACTGTTAGGAACTATGCTTGCCAGCATTACAAGAATTTAACCTTTAAATTTTGTACGTAACAGGTATGGAAAACAGTGATGCAGATTTACAAAGTAGAACAGTAATAGATGCTAACAATTTGATAGTTGAGAAAAGACCTAGAATAGGACCGGTGCTAGCAAAGATCCAAATTGAGAAAAACAGGGAGCTGATGCGAAAATTCAAAGGCATAAGGGGATGGCAAAGAGAAGATGAGGTGTGGAAGCAGATAATTGAGGTCTTGGAAGATGAGAAAAGGGACACACAGGTGCAAAAGTTGCTGTCATGGTACTATTTAAGTGAAGGTATTTTGTATCTTAGGGAGAATTTAAGTGTTGGGAAATGGAAAATTTGTGTACCTAAAGATTCAGTTAAACAACTGATTTGGCACATACACAGATCGACAGATCATTTTGTGGCTAAGAAAGTATATTGGCTGCTTCACAACAGCTTTTAATGGTCAGGAATAGAGAGAAGTGTAAGGAAAGTGCTAAGTACTTGTGACTTATGTGAAAAGGCTAAGTTTGCTAACAGAAACTCGGAAGGTCCATAGAAGGCCATTAAATCAACTGGGTCAGATAGATAACCTGTTAGCAGTAGACTTATTAGGACATCTGCCTAAATCCAAAGGAGGGGTGCAATACATTCTGGTAGTGCTTAATGTTTCCAATAAAGTAGTATGTTGTTATCCACTCAAAAAAGCCACTGCTTTAGCAACAAGTTACTAAATGATTATTTTCCTAATTACAGACAACAACAGCAAGTAGCAGCCCCACCACAGTACTATCAAAACACATTAATTTTTTCCCCTGGAACCTGTTGCGAAAATCATGGTGTATGCTATACATGAGTAAATGTAGTATCTCAACAAGCTTAATTCCTGGGCAGTAAAATCTGAACTGCAGCAGGCTAAGACTTGGAAGTTATTTTTTGAAAGCTTGGCTAGAAGTTCTGAAGTTAACACTTAACTGCTACGCTCGAGTTATCTCAACCTGTGTAACTGTGCATGCCATTGCTATGCTCGAGATAATTCGATTTCGCTATTTTTCTTTTTACTGCGCCTGACGATTGTACTCGCGCTGATATTTCATGTTTTAAAAGCAAGTGCTATCTGTTTACGTCACTTGAAACCTTGATTAGTTTCTTTTCCTCACAATAGAATGCACACAAAGCTTCTTGCGAACAACACACACATTTTATTTTCGCGCTCTATTTTATTTTATTGCGGCTCACATATTGCAGTGATCATATGCCAGTGCTATCTGTTTTGCTTGGAACTTTACGTGGTTTCTCTTCCCCACAACAGAGCGCACGTAAAGCTGTTTCTGAACAACACACATATTTTATTTTTCGCGGCATTTACCGCAAATGCTTCATGTTACAATCATGACGTCGAAACGGTGTGCAGAAGTTTTGCGACCAGAAGAACAAATTGATTATTTCAACTCTTTAGATTCCGATGTTTCAAGTTTTGAAAGTGAGGAAAATTGTGTGACAGGTGAATCAAGTGATAGTGATGAAAATGTTGAAAAAAAAAATGTAAATGCGAAAAAAGTGAGGACTTCCTACACCTGGCATAATGGAAGTAAAAAACATTTTGTACATAATTTTGATCCAAGTTTTTCAGGTGTAATAAATAACATTGTTACTTTAGAATCAACCAAACTTGAATTTTTTGAGTTATTACTAACAAATGACTGTGCAAATATTGTTGCTTTGGAAACAAATTGAAATAGGTACCTACCACGAACAAACTATAAACAACACGGAACTCAGCCCTCATTTGCGAGTTACAAAATGGACTGACACAAACTGTAATGAAATTTATGTTTTTCTTGCCATCACAATGTTGATGGTTAGAAACAAACATCTTACCATTGCAGAACACTGGTCAACAGATTCAATTATGTATGCTCCAATATTTTCTCAAATAATGCCAGGTGACTGATACATTGTACTTCTTAGCATGCTTCATTTTTCTCAAAATGAACAGCCAGAAGATGGTGACAAGCTAAGAAAAAATAGGGCTATTGTTGAGCTCGTGAAGGCTTGTTTTGCGAATAATCTTGTACCATTTCAAAACTTTTGCATAGATGAAAGTCTCGTGTTTTTCAAAGGTAGACTATCATTCAAACAGTACATAAAATCCAAACGACACAGTTTTGGAATAAAATGCTATGTAAAAAATGTTTTGTTATGTTAAGTTAGTTTGTTAGGTCTGGTAAAAAAATTTTATGTAGGACTACTTCTAATGTCTGTAAAAGCATTACGTAAAATTTTTTGTTAGGTTGCTAAAGGTTAGGGAACCAAATTTAATGTTTGTAACCTAATTTAACTTAAATTAACATAACCTAACACAACTTAAACCCACCTAACCTAACAAAAAAATGACGTAGGACTCATGTCTGTAGAAACATTCTTCATAATAAACGATGTCTAAAATTAATAGTTTGGCCTGTAAACGATGAGTAGTGATAATATTTATCTTTTTTTGTGAAGCTGAACACTACTAATCAACATAAATTCACATTGCAGACTTATGTCAATTCACTTTACACTTTTAAAATGCTGTTGTTGAGAAGTTATGGAGAGAAAAGCTCTCGAGACCAGAATTACAAGCATTTAATAAGTGGCCTAAAAACAATTAGTGTAATACCTGGTCACTACACCATCACTCTTTGAATCCCAAAAACATATTGTAATGTGCACCTGTTGTTTTTCAGAAACTTTGTTCAATGATTCGTCGAAACAAACTACAACTTTCTTCCCCTCTAGCAACTAACTCATTTCATCCATGAAATACAACACAAGACCAAATGTGATGTAAAAACCTATCTTATCTCACTGTAACTGAAGTTTCTTTGCTGTGACACTAATCTGGAAACATTGTTTCACATTGTAGAGATTTGAAAAAAGCACCTAGGCCTACCTTCACAGTTTAAACTCTCAGCCTACTTAGGGTTTTCTGCCTTCAATGTGGCTCATAACGGAACACCGGCCCATGTTGCTTAAAGAATGATTGAGAGACAACATTGCTGCAGCCGTAGATCAGGTTACAAACTGATGTGATCAACATACTTTTTGGGTAACATCGTAAAGATTACATGCCAACCTGCTTAAATAATCTATCACTTAATTGTAACAAGTTTTAATATGTTTCAACACAAATTTACAATTTTGGGCAAACTTTTTGGCTTTTGGAGGTAAAAATAGGCCTAATTTGATACTATCAAGAACTGCACTATACTAAAGACTAAACCTGGAACCGTAACCCCTGATTGCAAGGCAACTTTACTTTACCTAGATTCGTACACAATAAACAAGACTTTCATAAGAACAGTGTTTAGTAAGTGTATTTGACATACCTTCTAACCGACAAGGAGGAGGACCATCTCCTAATGTAAGCCTGTATGAGGTGCCTCCACAAAGAGCTCTAGACACCCTGAGAAGTCTTATACTCCCTATCATGGGTAATAGCTGCGAGGTTGGTACATCTATATAGTAATTTTCTCACACCTCCGGTCATAAAGCATCATATTGTACATCCATTACTGTGAATGGATACATAACTACAGTAAACCCCTTTATCTAACGACATCGGCGATCTAACGACATAATTTCCAGGAACCGTGGAAAAATTAATATATTAAAAATTTACCAAGGCTAAGCAAAGTGAAATAGATCGCAGTAAAATGTTAATTAAAAATAATTATGCGTACATTAAACAATAACATATTGCAGTTATCATAAATTAATAATATGCAGCTGTGAAACAAAAAAAAAAAACTGTTTAAAAATGCTATAAACTTCCGCTGGAATATAGTTTAAGCGCGCACCGGGTGCGTAGGCTGCCCGCGCAACACTGACATATGTGAGACGTGATGACTAACGTTGCCTTATCTCCTAATGCTCCCCCTCACTTCTCCACGCTCCCTCCTGCCTGAACTTCCCTCTCACACTCCTCCACGTGTCCTTATCTCAGCTATGCAGTATGATACGTGACGTGGCATAGCAATGGTAATTTACAACCTTTTTTGAGGAACCGTGAAAAATTTTGGTCAAAAAATTGAAAATTTAAGGAAAATCATCTGTGTTTCAATTTCCTTTGCGAGTGCTGTGCTGTAAGAAACACGCCGCTAAACATAGATACAATCCCTCCTGACTGTCCACGCCAGCCAATAAACATTCACCCCCCCCATCCCTAAGAACAAGCCAGATTGAACTTGCGTGTGCATGCATGAACTGCGACTGTCTGATAGTCACGTGCAACTAGCATCCTGTCTCGCCACAAAGCAGAGCCACGTGTTTGTTTTTCCTCTCCCACTCAGTGGCTCTCTCCATTGTTTCCGTGTCTTGTGATAGCCCAGGGAGGGGGATGGGGGTTGAAGAGAGACTTTTTTTACCCTCATTACAGCATGGTAAAAAAAAAAAAAAGACCAGCAGTCGGTGAAAGAAAAAAATCCAGCGTTATCTCTTTTTTCTCTTGCTGCAAAATTGAGCTCGGCTTGACCTTGACAACTTCCGCTGTATTATTGATCACTCGTCATGTGGCTATGAAAGTGCTGCAGAGTAAAAACGGCCTATGACGCAAACACAAAAGTCCTGTCGCAGTGTGCGGTATGTGGGCTGATAAGGACTTATAGTTGTATGCACGCTCGACAGTGGAGCAATAAGATCGACTGCAGCCAGTGCACCGAGTGCCATTTCATCTCTATTTGCAGTACAGAGCATTAAACTGGAGCATTGTGCATGGTTTCATGATTTTTCCAATAGGCCTACAACTTTTAGCGACGTGTAATTCAGTCGTTATTTTATACGTGATAGCACCTTGAAAAGTCAGTTTTTTTGTTCTTTTAAGTGGCTCTAAATTCGCGTTCATAATGGGCGTTCCGAGTTTTTAAAAAATACAGACATTTTTTAAAATGTTTGTTCTTTAATACGCAATTTTATTAGTATCGCGTAAATGTGTATAATGGCAACAGGCTGTAACAGTTCTTGCGCAATAAAGAAAAAGACTCACTGGCTGTACTGAGAAGTTTAAAAATTGTCGTATACATTCACGTAAATAATACGAGTTGTTCTGTTGTGGTCTGAATGTGCTTCGTGCGAGACAAGTAGGATGAATGACGTGCGCACGAGCTGCCCGGAGGCAAGCCAAGGCCAGCGACCCGGCCACTCCCCTCCTCCATCATACACAACCCGACCAAGCGCGCCGCTCTGCCACGCACGTCACGGTGGGGGATTGTGGGGTACCATTTTATTTGGAAGACACCTTTTCATCGTACTAAAATATAATTTCAATGAAAACTTTTTTTAAGTCTGTAATTGTTCTACATAAAGTTTAAAAAAAAAAAACACTTAAATTTTTTTATTTGGGGAAGGGGAGGGGGGGTCAAATTTAGTTACCTCTGGACTAACGACATCGGCGACCTGACGACACAATTTCCTGGCACCGTGCGATGTTGTTAGATCGAGGTTTTACTGTATTTACATTTTACCAAAGCATCTGATGAATGTCTGAGAACTGCAGAGACCAGACTTTAAGTATACCAAATTATAAGTAGCATCAACTTTGAGAAGTCACTCATAGAAACTGTTAATTGCTAAAAAAACTCAGAAAAATGCAAAATGAATCATAACTGTGCACTGTAGGATAGTCCTACATACAAAAGTATTGCAGTCACTGTTGTCAGAAGTGTGATTTAGAGATGAATAAAGCTTTGTTAACATAAAAAATGCAATTTATTATAACTGTGTTCGGCAGGCCAATGATGGTTAACAACAATTTTGAGTGTTAATTCGCAGGTAATGTGTGGCCACTCAGAAATATAACTTGAAAACCATATTTAATATTGAAAATAAAAGCCAAAAATTATAAATGAGTAACTACTGTACAAGCTTTTATTGACTATAATCTTATTCCTTTTTGCATACCACATTTACAGCTATTACCAAACATCCTTTAGCACCCATCAAAGAAGATTACAAATCTTGTAAGGTAAGTGGGCTTTACATCTCTGATACCAAGAGGTCATTACAGATAGTGATACATAACTTGGTACAATGACAGGAGCTGGGGGCAATTGACTACGGCCTTTGTTAAGGAAACATTCCGGCATTCGCCTGGAGCGATGTCAGGAAACAATTGTAAAACCAAAATCAGGAAGGCAGGAGATAGGGATTGAATCCGAACCCGCCCGAATGTGAGTCCCAAGTGTTACCACTACGCCACCTCACTTGTTAGAAACTGCAAGGTAGAATACATACTAACAAGAATTTATAAAAAGTTTCTATGCTAGATAATACTGTCATGAAGTGTTTCTTGTTGTTGTTTTATTTTTATACTCGTTTCCTTTTTATGTTAGGACCAGTGTGTTAACTTTAGCTTTTTTCCTAAATGTGCTGTGTTTGTAGGGCAATGCTCTGCTCGTATAGCGTGACACCATCCGGTCCAGCTGTTAGTTACCAAAGCCAGTAGTCTCATCCTCCTCCCTTTCTCGCCTTCTTCCTAGCTCCTCCTTTCTCCACCTCTCTTGTTTGTTGAGTCACGTAGGCACGATTGCCAGGAGTACCAACCCCTCTACCTTATTCTCTTTTCTCTCTGCCTTTCCCCTACTCCTCAGCTGCACACTTGTTATCCTTGCATTAAGAGGTATAGTTAGCACACCTGTAAACGAGTGTGTGTTGGTCCTGCATCCATGTATATAGTGGCAGCTTTGTTTCGTTAGTCTTTTGTTCCCTGGTAGAGTCAGTTGACAGTGTCGGGCGGCGTGGCGTTCTGGAGAATTGTTTGTCGTCCTCGGTACAGTATTTTTGGAGCATGAGTGTTTACTTGTGAGAGAGTTCGACTTCAGCAGTGGTGCTGAGCAGATTGTGAAGAGTCCGGCTTCGAGCTGCAGGACGACACCCACGGCCAGCAGTAAAGTTGTGATGTATTTGTTTACCATTCTCTTAGTAGTGTAGTGTATAAGTACCTAGTAGTGCATGGAGCAAGAATTCAGTTGGCTAAGTTTAGTCAGTTTGGTCAGTTGGTTCAGATGGCCCAGTTGAGTTGTGGCATCTTGTCCGTCGGCTTTGCTTCGGTATGTAAACCTAGACGGAAGTAGTAGTAAAGTCATGTACGCTTGTAACAGTTAGCTTTTATCTTCTAAATCATGTAGGCTTTCACTATGAGTTTTTCTCTTTTTCATCTCTTTCCTCTGTTTCCACTAGAAGTCAAAACAGTCTATTGTTTATTTGAAGTAACCAAACCTTATGGTGGCACGTCACAAGTTAACTAACCTGTTCTAGTTTAATTTTATTTGATTTTAAATAATTTTTTTTTGACAGTAAGGTTTTCCTCATAATTTTAAGTTATGTAAATGGAAGCAGTTACCGTGTTTATCACAGTTTAGATAAAGAAAGTTTGTAATTTTTTAAATAAACATTTGTGTTGTGTCTGGAACACATTATCTTTTACTTCTATTAACCCTTCACTTTAACTTATTGAATTATCTTCTTCTTGTATGGTCCTAACGTCATCCCTTCCCCCGGTAACCCTCACAACTTTTTTTTTTTTTTAATTTTTTACTAATCATATTAAATATATAGAATAATTAAGAGTGCTCACCCTTAACTACAAAGTGTTTTTTGGATTTCATTATATTCTTTTTTTGTTGTTGGTTGTTAGTAGTCTGTCTGGGCTATCCCATCTAGCCCGGCCAAAGCCCCCGTAACAATACTAATTATAGAAATATACAGAGAATAAATTTGCTAAGTACCACATTTCTTTTCAAAACATTCATTATATATGAAAAACCAAACTGCTTCAAGTAGAAAACAAATAAATAAAAAATTTACCTGCAAAACCCAGTTTTTTGGCAGCCTCAACTGCACTTATTCCTTTTTCTTGATTAAGCTTGGAAACAACGGTATCAGCTGGATGAGAGACTATAGCACAGAAGACACCAGCAATATACCCAGCAGCAAAAGTTACAACCAACTGTTCACCTTTTGTGCACTCTGCACGAGGCTTTGGGACAACAAACCTAAAATCATACACCAATGAAGGGTTAGTAATTCAATTGCTATAAAGGATAAGTCACTCAATACCTGCAATTGGAATGTAACTCCACATCTGTACAACAAAGCATTATGTATATTAAGTATAATATAGTAAATTATGACAATAAAAGAAATAAAATGTATAAAACCTGCTCCACCTATAAAAATTCTCACTGTTGTTCTGTAAAATACACACACACATGTGAAAGGGCAGGTCTTTAAACTGGCTGCACCTGCCACATTGGACTGCAAGCTACAAAACAGTGCAAGGTTTTGGGACAAGTGGAACTCTGTAGGTTTGCAGGACAGCATATGTACCAACTTTTTAAAATATAAATCAGTAAAACATTTCCAAATTACAAATTTTGGCATAAATTATGAGCTATAAATTTTATAGCAAATCATAAAGTCCTACGTTTCAGATAAATTAAAAAAAACAATAATTTGATGTACCAGCAAAATTAGACATAGACATTACCACACAATAAAATATCAAAACATGCACACTAAACACATACATTGCAAAATGACAATTTTCTCCTATTACCAAGAAATTTCATATATTGCATACAAAGTTATTCTTTTGTAGCGAGTAAACTTATGTCTATTGGAGATTATTGATTGATTCCTTTGTTTTGACACCCATTTTGGCTAACAGGTATGAAGAAGGCATCTTTGTGTCTGAGTGAGATGGTTGGGAAGGATGAGAACATCTGGATGGTGATATGTATCAACAAGACTATGTGCAATTTGTTACACATCTATGGAATAATTTCATCAATGAATCATTTCTACAGAAGTATTTTAGCCCCACATTCGGTTATAAATTTTGATTTTATAAGACTAAAATATGTTCTTAAAAAAGTTTCAAATCTGAAAATGTGTTAGCGTGTTATACTGATACCCTACAATTGGCACCGTCTACTGACACACAAAACTGTCCAATTGCTGTGATGTATGATATAGAAATTGGCAGCAAGGATGATGAGAAAATTAAGTTAAGAAGTGGTAAACTTCAAGTGTACAGGCAGCCCCCTTAGTAAAACATTGTTTTAACTGTTTTTAACACAGACATTTACTACTAAATTTGTTCCTGCCCGCACATGCAGCCACAAAGGCGTATGGTTGCAGAGGTCTACTCACATTTTGTGCCACAGGTTTTTGTGACTGTGTGATTTTGGTTAAATTTAAGTACTGAATACTGCAGAATGTAGCATTGTTAAGCAGATAAATATAGCTTAACACTGTTCAAATAAAAATTAAGTAATCATTCTTTCTTCAGGACTAATTTTTTTCATTTCAATTTCTGAATTCATCCTTTTGAATTGAGACTTATTACAATTTGGAAAAAAGCCCAAAGAACATAATAAGGTACGGCATAGACAAAGTATGGGAGGAGGGAATCCCAGTATTCAGGTCACAGTAGAATATTGAGGTATGCAGCTGTTTAGGATGGAAAACAGAAGTTTGTAATGCTTAAAGGAACTGTGTTCACATCCAGTAATGTGGAAAGGGCTATGACTTACTCAATGTTCTATTTTCCTGATCAAATTTCCATTTCTAACACCTGTGAATACTGCGGCCAAGTGGCGCTGAGGGTACACAAAGTCTCCAACATTAGGAGGCTTCTACAGGTGTTGGGGATTAGCTGGGATGCACTCTTTACAGTGAGATATAGACTGCAAAATTATGCTACGAGGACTCTCTGACTAGACTTCAAACAAGGAACGTCAAGCAGCAATCTTAGAAGACTTCAGGTATAGGGATCATCTGTGGCCATGCTTAACCCAAACGAATTCTGAATTTTTATAGTTCATACTACTATTAAATCTGCAGACTAAGTACTATAAGTGTGAATCTTGTTGAAGTTAGTTTGACACAGGTGACACTTTTGCAACTATGGCAGAATGTAAGGATAGAGCAAGTATTGCAATGAGCCACTGCACATATCAGATTAGCTGTTCAACTAGTAGTAGAGAAGTAAACTAGCAGGCCCTTGGATAGCTTAATAAACACATGTGTGAAGCTTGTCTCTGTTTTACATTATTGGATTAATGTGTAACATGTAAACCCAGGGTACTGAAACGAAGTTGAAGTCCTTATGTAACTTAGATATGAAACTTTATATACAAAGGAAATACTGGGTAACTAAACATTAAAATGAACATTATGCATTTGAATTGATCACTGGTAATTGTGTAACAGCTTTTCTCTTCTTTAGATGGTTTACCTTTGTTTAGTATGCATGTACTAATATAGCTGGGGCTAGATGTGGTCCTTGAATTCAGCATTTATAAATATTTGTAAGTTTGTGTGTGTTTGGAAGGAGCCTCCCATGCAATAGAGATAGCCACAGGCACTGTCGTACGGCCATATCAGTTAGTTGGTTGTGGCCCCAATATACCCAGAAGATAAGCCTTGCCATAGTTCAGAAAACCATAGGCAAGCAACATGTATCAACACCTTCACTTCTTAGCTCTCCCCATATAACTAGTCCGGAGATGGCTATAACTCGCATGGTGGTTGCATGCTATATACATAGGTTCTTGAACTTCCTCTTTAGCTGGCTGATGGTCAACATAATCGGTGCATTATAACAATGGTGTTTCAGCAGTGGGGGGATCATCACAATTACTTAGTTTTGCGTAAGTATATAATAGTAACGGCATGGTGTTATGTCAGTATACTAAAGTCAACAAATTTATCTACAGAATTATGTGTTATATTGGAGATATTAGAACAAATTATGAGACTTCTTCTGGTATGCACGAAGATATAAAAAAGAGAGATAGCTTAACTTGGGTTTAAAAGGGATTGTACAAGCAAAGGTATTTGGAAAGAAGATAGTAATGTGATGTATAACTTAGGCAACGAGGCTGGTGAGATGGCCATGTCACAGTTACAAGACCTTGCAAAGGCTGTAAACAGGCTTCAAATACGTAATTTAAAAGTGTCTATGTAAAAAAAATTCCCTGCCTGTCCCATACCAGCCAGCTTGTAAAATTTGCCCATAAAACGTACAGAAACTGTCTTTTACGCTTGTATGGCAGTGTGCCAGTTTTCATGGATTTTAATTGGTTGCTGTTAAAAAAATATTCTTTCATGACTTCACCCAGGTTTACTGTTAGGGGTATATAAAAATGGGAATAAATGTAGGAATAATTGTTTAAAAAGTGGGGAATGTTTCTGAACACCTAGACCACACGTCAAACGCTATATGTCTACTAGGAGCAAGTTGGATTTAATTGGTACGTCTTAATTACAGTAAACTCTCTCCAGTCCGTAGTTCGAGAATCCGTGGTATTAAAATATCCGTGGTTTTCTCAAAGCAATGTCAGTTTTGATTATTGGAATGTACTGCGCCGTGCTGCACTGCACCTAGCTTCTTCGAGTTTGTGCTGTGCAGTGCCGCGTTACTACAGTAGCAAGCATCTAACGGTACTAGTAGCAGCAGATGCGTCAAGCCCAAGGTCAACGTATCTTCCCAGAACACAACAAATCGATAAGACGTGCTCGGACTCTGCTCCTGGTATTTGTTAGTGTTGTCTGTTGTGAGATTGGCACTGGTAAGAAAAAAGAAACACCCAACATTAACATTAAAACAAAAGTTCGATATTTGCAAGAAATTGGAACATGGTGTAAAGGTTTCTGCAATCAAGGAAGAGTATGGCATTGGGGAGACAACTGTGTACGACATTAAAAAGAGTAGCGCCAAACTTAAAATGTTTATGTCGAACAGCGAGTCAGAGAAAAGATTTAATGATCTGAAAACACTCCACACGGCCAAACTACAAGATTTGGACAGTGCACTATACAAGTGGTTTTCGTTAAAACGGTAAAAAAGTAGTGGAGATGAAAATAATGATAGTGACGAAGCAGATGTTACATGGAGTGCGGCCGCTGCTGCTTGGGACACGCTAATGAAATTTTCAGAAAGCAATAAAGACTTACCCTGTGTCGGAGGTAATGCAATGTCATATCCTGCATTCTACCTTCCTTCACAAAAGAAGACAGGCCATCAAACAGTCACACATCCACACTCACATGGTGGGACTATCGACACAGCAAAAGAGTGATCTGACTGCTTCAACCCCGTGTGCTGTTAATTGCAACCCTAGAAATAATTAAACTCTACTTTTTGTGTGTTTCCTTAGTTTAATGTGTGTGCAAGCTATATGACGTAAAAGTGTATAAATATTACTAATCTTTGCATTAAAGTGTCAAATGTTTAAGTTTTCATGCCTTGTTTGGAATAATCAATGATTGCTGGTAAGTAAAATTGAAGGTATTGCTATGTGCACTGTAGTTTACTTCGCCGGCACATGGGCAGAGAAGGAAATAGTAATAGCTGTTTCTGCTTCTCTGTGACAAAGACAAGTTGTTTACGACTTGATGGCTCGCAGCCGGCTGCCCGTGCCCAGAGCCGGCCGGCCAGTGTTGCGGAACGTGTTTGAGGTGCCATTTTTTTTATAAATTATTTTACTTTAAACAGTGTTGGCTTATACCTGTAAGTCCTCAATTTACGTCGGGGACGTCAATCGGGACGACATCAATCGGGGATTAACTGCATATAAAACTTTTTTTTAAATTTTGTAAATTTTTGTCATGTGAAAAAACAGTATTTAAAAAATCAGTGGTTTTCAGAAATCCGAAGGTCACAAATCCCCGAGACCCCCGGATTTGTGAGAATTTACGGTAGTTTTTAAAATTGGGTACATGAATTGCAGGCACTAATGTGTTTGCTCGGACAACATGACATTCAATGACTGGATTTAGTTTCGTGAACACACTCCATTGCGATATAGATGACTGTGAAAGAAAACTAAAAAGAATAGAAAAACATAAATAAGCGAATCAGGTCAAATAAAACCAAGGAACAACTGATAAGAAATAAAAGTCAAAAGAAAAACCTAGACACCACCAACGTAGACAACGCACGTTTGAGGTCTGCTTTGGCAAAGGGACAAACAAATAAACGATATGACCCACAAAACAAAATAAAAATTATGACAACAATGAGGCGAAACAAAACTAGTTATATATTGGACATGAACAGAAAAACCAAATGAAACACAATGATGAGACAAAAGCAAAAAAACACAGTATGTAGTTATCAGACACTAACAGAAAAACAAGCAACAAAACGACTGGCCGAAACAAAACTGTTTTAATACTTTTTGGATTCCTTCTAATGAAATATAGACTGTGGATACTAGAGAGTGATTAAGGGAGCACAAAAGCAATGGACAGCAGAAGATATTTTAAAAGAGGGACCGACATCAAACAAGGAATCTAGTTGACCAAGTCAGGTATTTGACAGCATGTGCAAGAAGGAAGGGAGGAGGAATAATGCAGGTGTTGAGATAAGTGGGCGATGCTATTACAGTGCTGTGATTCGCTGCAGGTGCCGCGAGTGACAGGTCGTGAGTTACACACTGCAAAAATGCCAAAAAGAACCCGGGTCCAGCTGTTGTTAATCCTCTTAGAACAGCTGTCGGCTGGCCAGCACAGCCTCCAACTGTGATGTCAATACTGCCTTGGGGATTAAGGAATTATAATGCTGATATAGTGAAAAACATGAAAAGGGATCAGAATGTTTGTAAGTCCACAGGATGAATACACAAGACTTAAGGAGAAGATGAGGGTCCACCCGGTGCCTATGGAAGGATCCTAGAGCATTGTATAGCGGTGAAAGACTCTTAGTAAAACTGAACTTTTGTGACCTTTTACTGCATGCTGTTTGTGGGATAAGTGAGGAGAATGGCTCATCTATACAATAAAATTTCACTACTACGAGTACGAGATATGAGACCTTCGTAATTACGGGTGTTTTGTAGTGCACCGTCTGTTTGTTTATGCAGTTTATTATAAAAAATGTTAGGTAATTACAAGTGGTATAGTCATGAGCCCTTTCCTAGTTACGAGAGCTTCACAAGCATCAACATACCGCGGAATTTTTTTAATAATGGTTATCGATGTACAGTGCACAGCGTAAGATACAGCAACAGTGGAAATTCAGTTGCATCTGCAACACTGTCATGACTTGCTCGGCCTCGATTGTTATGGACGCCATCTTGGTGCTGCATGAAAACAAATGTGGCCTGTTGAGTATGCAGCATCCCTTGCTTGCATCTTTTTTGTATTGTGATAACGAAAGGAACTGCAGAAATAGTTTCAAACTCACTATAATTTTTTATTGTGTATGTTGTACTTCAAGAAGTTAAGAAGCTACATTTATGAAACTTAAACCGGCTACAGTTTTTTCTTGAACATGTTAGGTTTGTCTGATTACAGCAATGCATGCAAGTACACTTCATTTGGATAACTTTTTGAATGCCTGGAGTTGAAATTTCGCACTACCTAGCATAACCAGAATAAGTTCATATTTGCATCGTATCTTATAATTTGGTGTTTTGATTTCACCTAAATTTATGTAGGAATGGATAAATAAACTGTACTCAGTTGGGATCATGTACTAAAATCGTAATAGTTTTCGCTTTGAATACTTCACAGTGTGGGTAACATGGAACAGCTGCTTCTCTTTTTTTGTCCAATCATAAGACAACATATTTGTGGGGCGTTGCTTGTTTCAGCCGATCAAAAGTGAGCTAGCAGTGATTTTCGTTTAGTACCCCCTGCAAGACTGCTTTTATTGTTTTGTCTACCTTACGTTTTGCCATGCTGTAGCGAGTCAAAATGGTCACATAAAAAACTAATGGAGATCATGGAATAAATATATTATTGAATATTACGCCTAATAAACACATGCCTATCATTTTTGGCAGTCTGTTTTATAATAGCCGAGACACTAGCCAAGGTAAATTGTACTGCTATTATTCCCATCCCGTGTAATCATGTCAATAACCTAAAAAATTGCTTGTTTATGTAAACATTCAGTTCTCACAACAATTTTTTGTCCCATTATGAACTTTTGTAGTAACTGGATTCCACTGTATATGAGGATAAATTTGCAGACACTCTATTACCTATTTACTTCAACCGGACTGGGTCACTCGAGAATTGCAATTCGCAGATTTTGGCAAAAGAAGTTAGTAGCTCATCATCAGTATTAAAGGTGTAGAAGCATGGACGTGTACAGTCATGCGTACTTGATACTTTGTTACGGGAAGCTAAGAGTTAAAGAGTCCAGTGAGAATTCATAATAAAGGCACTGAGATTTACAACTAAACTTTGGGGGCTTTATATTGTGGCAAGGTGGTAAATGGAATTCAGGGTTCGAGTCAAGTGAGAGATCATGACAAAAGCACTGAGATAGCGAACTTGACTTCTCGGATTACGTTTAGTAACAAGGTGGTAAACGAATTTGCAACTGGGTTCATACATGAGAAGAATTAGAGTTAAAAAGTTTTATTGAAGATTATCACACAGCCCAAGGGTAGAAAAAGGAGATATGAGTTCTATATGTGAAACTACGGACGATCGCCACATTCTGCAGTGAATCAACTGCAATGCTCCAGATTGGGAAGTCAAGGGTTCATTTCCAGGTCCATTCTCCCGTGCATCTACTGAAGTTAGAACAAGTAGAGCAGAGAAGATACCTCTGTACAGTGAAATATTGTGCCAGAAAAATGTTTTTATTGCCAAGTTAAGGGGAAGTGAACTTTGTTTAGGAGTCTGCAGAGGGAAGGAGCCCCCTGAAATTAATTTTTTCCGCTATGTTTCAATTTTTCAGCAAAGGTGGCCGAGTGACAAGGCTAACATTTTTAAGGACAGTTTTGTCCAGGATGCTTCGAACAAGGAGAGAGTCCAGGTATAGTTGCAGGCAGTCTTATGTTAAGAGGGCAAGTCCCAGAGTTTGTCAGTCCATCAAGGTTAAGTGGAGAGGTTGCAAATAAAGAAGCCAATGAAACCTCAGTTGTAAAACTCCGCAGAGAATGCAGTTCAGGATGTGTACGAAAATGTGCCTCCATTCTGAATGGATGCGAGGTAGTGATGTAACCCATTACTATGACTTCACAGGTAGCACTGAAAGGATGCACCTGTACAGTTAACGAAAAATCCAGATATCATTGGTGCTGGTAAACAGGTTGGATGAAGAGGTGAGATTACCTCGAGTAGGCCATTCTAGACCACTGTTTCAAGGTAACAAGAAAATAAAAGTGGGAGGAAAGTATTAGGTTATTAACATTTGCGATGCTAAGGAAAAATCTACTGTGGATGTGAACTATTTATGAGAGAATGTTGATTATAGTGTGACTGAGCTAGGCAATGACCGGAAACTCAATTATTTTTACTTTCTACACTCATAAGGCGAGACGAGAGAATTTAGTGAACAATTAAAGCTACACCATTTGTCTCTCAAGAATAAATCAAAATTGATTAACGCTTTAAATTAATATTGAAATGTGATTCTTGGGAAGAGCCAGACGTTAAAAGAGTACACTGACAAAATCACTCACAAGGTACGATACTGGGGAAGCAAGACTTTAAGACCATGGGCTTGTAGGGCATTACTGCTGTTCTAAAAGATTTTTCCTAAGAATGCTCAACCACTTACTGAGCTTACTAAAAAGGACGTACTTTTGATTGGAATGAGGATAGACTGCGATATTTTGAGATTTTGTGTACTATGAGAAAAACCAGTGCTAATGTATCCTGATTTCGAGTAACGGTTTGTTGTAACATCTGATAGTTGGGACAGTGTAAAGGGCTTTTTGTTGTAATGTTTTACTGGGCAAGAACATCCTATTTATTATTTGTCTCAGCAGCTTCCCTCATGTACAAAGAACTAGGTGCTAAAATGTATCACAACCTTCCTTTTGCAGGACACTGAAGAGTGCAGCACATTTTAATTAAAACTTTGTTTTGTTTACATTTTTAATTAATTTATTTTGTAGCTTTACAAGCCCTCAAACACCAAAATGCCTTAGTACAGATACATGGGGGAAAGGAGGTAGGTGTCAGCGAGAGCATATAAAAGGAACTGTCCCAACATTCGCCTGAAAAGATTTTCGAAAAACCTGGAAAACCAAAGTAAAAGTGGCTGGAGTTAGGGATCAAACCTGGATACTACCAAATGTGAGGTGATTCATTTATCACCTCTCCACCACACACTATATTATAAGGGACTGTACACATATGTGCAGAAATGTGAGTCCTGTGCAGTACACAAGCTAGTGCCAGATAAGCCAGCACACTTACAGAAACTGTCAGAAGTTTAGTATCCATTCTAATGGGTCAGCATGGGTAGGGCCCTTGACGACCACTACCAGGGGGAACAAATATGTTTAGAGTTTTCAAGATGTGGTCAGAAAATAACCAGAGGCTGTGTGCCTATCAGACCACCAGAAGGCTGAAACTGTGACTAGGGCCTTCATTACTGAAATTGTGACCAGGCATGAGGCTCCGGAACAGATGCTTATTGATACAGGCACTAATTTCACCTCCTGTTTAATGAAATAAGTGTGTGGTTTGTTGCAAACAGAGAAGTTAGAAACAAGTTACAGACCACCCTGCATCATTCCCCCATCAACAGGCAGCAGAAAGAAGCCACCAAACTTTTTTAATAACAATATCCCATTTAGCAGACAGAGATTAAATAGACTAGAATGAATGGTTGCCTCATACCCTATTAGCATTCCGCAGTACACCACACAGCTCAACACTGTCTGGAAAACTACTGTGTTTTGTTTCGTCTCTTCATTGTATCGTTTGTCTTTTCTGTATATTGTGTCTGATATCTACAGTGTTATTTTGTTTCGTCTCATCGTTGTGTCACATGTTACTTGGTTTTTTATTTAATTTGTTATTATTTTCATTTATTATCTGTTTGTTCCTTTTTTTTATTTGACCTGATTCCATTTTGGAATTTCATGTTGTGTATGTATCTTGCTGACTAAAGCATACTCTGCTTGTTTTATGGTTTTCTTTTATTTGTTTAGTTTTCTTTGACAGTCATTCAATTTGCAATGGAGTATTTCCAAGAAACTGACTACAGAATGAATGGGTGAGAAGCAGTATTTTTTTGGTGCACGGACTAGATATGTTGCTCCCACTTCATGATATTGTAAAACCACAAAGGATAGCTACGTCTTAAGTTCAGATTACTAGGAAGCACTGCTGCTTCAGGTTACAAATGACTTACCACGTGGCGAGTGCAAGTTGCAGATGCTAGACAGGTGCAGTTCAAAAAAGGGTGCAAGGAAGTAAAAATTGTTATGGAGGATAAGATGTACCTCCATAATGAGCGAGTACCTAAGAAACTTAATAAAAAGCTTGTAAATAAATGGGTAGACAGGTACGGATAGATTGAAATCACTTTGCATGTAAATGTTACAAGTAAGAATGTGTAAGACAAAAAAAATATTTTGCATGTGCATGTAAACAGAATTAAGTTGATCAGAGGAATTGAAACATTGAGAATGAGGGAAGAAAAGGAAGAACCAGGAGACGATTTAGGGTCAGCACTGAAGGCAGAAACGCAACAGATAGTGGGAAAGAGAATTTAATTAGGTTCGACTTGCTAGGTATGTTCGACCCACTAAAAGAAATGGCAACACATCCTGACTCTCCAGTTAAACAAGAACTTGTATGTGAACCATACAGGTTATGAAGTAAGGGATTGGTCCAATACATACCTTGGGTCCTGCCATAAAGAGAAGTAGGGTAGTCACTTGTGCTTCTGTCCACAGAAGGGAGAAGGATGCAAGTCTTTAGAGCTATTGCCTCGCTAGCAATGTTGCTAGCTGCAGCCAAAAGTGATATAGTGCCAAATTTGGGGGTAAAGAATTTGGATAGTGGTATGGTATTCTTGGCACAAGAGTGAGTGGAGAAGTGTGGGTTGTTGTGCTAAATTAAAGACCTGTTTATTTTACCACTGTTGTAAGGCATTATTTATTTTTCATGACGAACACGGTAACTACCATGTGGGCAATTTGGTTAAGGAAAATTAAGAATAACACTTCCTAAATTAGAGAGATGCTCGCGGAGGAGCTTAGGATGTTACATACTCAGACTAATAAGATAAAACAGAATGCTGACACCTTGCAGGGAACCATTGATTCCAGTACGAGAAACAAACTGGGATTTTTAATTAATGGGGTACGTTCAATATTACAGGTATTGATTGAGATGGCCACAAGAAGAAATTTAGGAAGACTCAATAGAAAACTTAATAATTTCATGGGAAGTATGAATGACATAATAAAAGTGATACGAGAGCAAATGACATAAATCACACTCAAATGATTTTAGACAGAATTAAGGCTGAGGGAATAACAAAATTTAATTTACCAATTGAGTTCAACTAACAAAGGTTATGAAAAACTTTTCAGAGAGATTTGTATCTGTAGGTTACCTTCGTATTGTTTTCTCCAGCAAAATTATCCAAGCTTATATTTCTTCCATATATAGGTTGTTCACAAAAATAAATACCTAATAAGCACACCATGCGGATCCTGGGCTAAATTGGAGACAAAAATGTTAGTGGCAAAATGTTATACTGCCATATTTTATATGCACAATGTGGCAACACTGCTCTGAGATAATCCCCTCTTGCTCTCCATGATCAGGTATTATTTCATGGATGTTAAGTCTAGTAAACACAGAATCATGTTTGGACTGCTCAGGATTTTAACCTGGACCAATAATACGCAGGTAATAACTGTAGTAGTAAGATATCTGTGGAGCCCAAGAGGGGAGTATGTCCCTACAGTGCTATGTTGCCACATTGTGAAAATAAAATGTCACCGTACAACATTTTGCCACCAACATTTGTCTCCATGCAACCACTTAAATTAAACACTGGTTCATATCTACACATCCATAGCAACACAGAAATTATACCACCAATATTCTTTACAAACAAAGGAAGCTAACGATCATATATTTATGTCTATAATAAAGAAATGAACAAAAAATATCTACAAACATCTCGTGACAAATTTCACTTGCTCTTCAGTACAACTTAATGTATTTTACATAACCCATTACAAAAAAATTTTTGTGGTCCTGAGTGGGTAATACTTAAAAACCATTAAATCTCCATGATTTTGTACTCAAATTGTAGCTAAAATATCATTATTTTTAGTATTAGCAATTAATTTAGGCTTATTTATTGTCAAAGTTTTTATTTTTATCAATGGTTTGATACTAGTATAATACTGACTAGTACATACCTTTACTTTGAAAGCCATCAAACTCAGCTGAGTACCACTGCATATGAATTTAATACATATCAGTCACTAACATTACTCATTACTCTACTACTATCATGATATGTTTGTGAAATGTAAATTTTGAATATGTGCTAGTTGTAACTTATAAACCAAAGTAGGGTAAATACAGTGTCACACAAGTAACAAAAAGCATAAAAATTTATATAACAAAACAATTACAAATAAAAACAAATTGAGAATTTACTTACAAAGTTAGTTCCACATGAAGATGACAATGCCAAAATATAATTATGATTAGTTATCAACATTTATTTAATAAAATTAAATAAATTCACACACACGTAACATATATTGTTACATGTGTGGCATTATGTGTGTGACACATGCCATTTATTTTATTTTATAATATTTTCATATCACTGGTAAATGTCATGTTTACTGTGAAGGACCACAGCATAAAAAAAAAAAAAACATATTTTACACATTAATATTAATAAGTTTAACAATAAATCTAACCATCTAAATTAAGTTAAATGATGTTAACTAATCTTTCATATTCAATTAACATTCAGATTTAATTCAGAAATATAATAATGTTTGCTTCCCTCAAATACACAAATATAAATTTTGGAGGGAAAATATCAATTTTTTCAGTTTATTGTGTTAAATTTGAGGGAAGGGATTTAAATTTATTGATTCTTAAAGTGCTGTTACTTCTGTCTAATACATAAAAATTTTCTTGTGAAATGTTTATGACCAATTATTTTTATATTTATTGCTACCACATCACTAATTAATAATTCTATGTATTTTGTTTGATGTTTGTCATGGGCACTGATCAAGTAAATTAGTATGATACAGCCTACACAATGTTCACTATAAAATGTTTTTTAGAGATAAACTAACATCAGATGATATACTCAAACTTTCAAAATAAACGTATTCTTTATTCATGAGGACTTAGTTAAAATAATGGAGGAAAATTTTGCTAATTGGCTTTGGTCACACACATAACGTATGTTTGTCACACACATAACCTCAATTTATGATTTTATTGTTACTGTACTATGAAAGCCAAGTTTTTCACATTAGGGTGTATGTTTGTCCATTTATTGTATTACATGAGTATAATTTTGATTTAGTTGTACTACTAAAGAATACACAGATGAAAAAATGAAACATTGATAAAAATGTAACATACATCAAAATCTCAGAGTCACTCACGTAACAACCTAAAAAAAAATACTTAGAAATCAATTGAATCTGTTTCAAGCATTCAATTTTATTAATAAAGGCACAAAGTGTTCATAATCACACTTTTAACAAAGAAACAACAATTTTAAATTACAAAATAAAAAAAATACAAAAATACAGAAAATTTACTCCGAAAGCCACACATGTAACACTGGAATGATCCAGTACTTGTTTTATTGTCGCATGAAAATAAGCAAAATTAAACCATTATTAAACCTTAGGAAGGCTACAAAACTAAAGAGGTATTTTGGACATACATTATTGCAGCAAAAGGTGTCTCGGAGAAAAACAGAGCATACACACAGACAGGGACACAACATTTTCTGAAATAGCTATGGCCAAAATACCACTTTTAGTTTGAAACTTGTGCCCATTGCAAGAATCGTTCGAAAATAACATCAGGAAGGTGCTAAAAGCAAGAATTTTCAGCCTTTTTCATGTTATTAAAAATGAAACGAAAATTTGGGATTTGCAAAATTGTTTTTCAAATCCAATTCTGGACACTTTGTGGTTGCTCTGCTGTTTGCAACTGTGAGTTAGCTTGTGTTTTCCGCATTTAGCTACCACAACTTGGTGAAGGGCAATAAATCTTAGTTAACAGGGATAATTTTTAACAATATTTGATGAAAGCTCCATTTATTTTAATTTAGTGAACAGTTGTGTAGTAGTTAGCAACCAATATAAAACTGTCACTGCCTTTAATCTTTGCACTTCGTACAATGTAAAGTAAATACATTATTCAGAAGTGGTCAGGCAACTTTGGCCAGAGTTGAGACACTGCCCAAAAAATATGGTTAAGGGAAACATTATTACACTCTGCAGCATGCTCATGTGGTCATGGCAGGCATTCCACTCCACTTCACTCCACTCCATATGCTATTATGAAGTTATTACATCTATGAAAATGTGGAAAATAATGCAAATGTGTAAAAATTACTTGGACTCAAAATTTTTTGATATAACGATTTAGCTGGAGTCACAAGAATTTATTTGTGCCAATTGTTGTATACATAATTTTATTTTTTGGTGGATAGAAATATGACATATATAAAAAAAAGGCAGGTGTAAAATGGTGATGGTATTTAGAGGTTATTTTAGAAAAATACATAAACCATTACCGTTTTGTGGGCATTACAAAAATTTTTTTCTTTAATTTTAATTTTGGACTGTTGAAGGTACAATGTGTTGCTTTATGGTGGATTAATATTTCTGGCCCAGCAAGTATAGAGTCAACTTTAGTACAAAATTAAGACATGTGTGACAACATCTATCGATGTGTCTGCAAAACTGTTGCTAGCAAATAGATGCAGGAAAGCATTACATACAAAAAGTTTTTATTAAAACGTATTATACAGAAACAGTGCTCATCTAAATTACTTGCACTTCAATGTAGTTGTTTTCATCAAGACATTATCATAAATTTTAATAACATAAATGAGAAACAAAGTTGTTCCACAGGTGAATTTTACTTTTTTTGTTCGGTTAGGTCACACCAACAATACTTGTGTGAGTGAGGTGATATTGCAAACGCTACAAATCAATAGTACTGTATAAATGTTTCTGGTAATTTAACATTGGATATTAATTTTTAAAGGTAACATGCAGAAATGTTTAGTTCACATACTCGGAAAACTCGGAAGCATGCCACAAAAAGTTGTAAACGGTACTTGACCCAATACTACTTTCTTTAACACGATGCTGTGTTTCAAAACACAATTATACTGTAAAACACATAAACGGTATGTCCTTGACAGTTTCAACAAAATGACCTTTTTTGTTACACAGGTCTCATTACTCAATAAACCATCTTCAAATATTCTAAAATTCTGGCGGTAAAATAGTTGTCTGCAGTTAGAGGGTAGCCACTCCTGCTATTTTCATAAGGGTGGAAGGTATCAAGCAAGATTTGCTTGAAGATCCCAATAGCATTAAGCAACGCTGAAAAAAATGTTTTTTTTTCCTTTTAATGTAATTTAGCTTCCAATATTTTGGAGGAATACAATTTTAAATATTGTTATTCAGAGCCTCAATACGCCCATAATATTAACTTAAGGCGAAAAATGCAAAACATAATTTCTGCCTATTTTTCCATAAGGAAAAGCTGCCGGAGTTTGTCAGTGTTGTTCAAAAACATCCTGTACATAAGGACCTCTAAAATAGTGACTCGTGAAACACAGCAAGCGTAGTTCAATTTTCTGCATATTTCAGTACAATTTCGTTAAAAGCAATGATTCCCGTGAATTCAGATGCCTTGGCAAATGTTTCGTCGCAAATCAATACGAGACACAATCGTCTAAAAGCATACATTTCATTTAAGATATTTCTGTTTTTTTATTTTAATTATAATTTCTCTGTAATGAAATTAGTACATGCGTGCTATTTTAGTACATTTTAACAGTTTTCATCAATATTTAAAGGGTTTAAATAACTGATAGATGAAAGAAACCGACATTCACTGTTATTTTACACACTCGACAATGTAAATTCATCTAATATTTACATTTCACATGTTTAGCCATGATCGTGGTAATAGATACACTAGCACAGATATATTCACTCCTCCAACATGTTCTACAATCAAAGCATATCAACTTACACACGGCCATGGTCACACAATCTCGTTATATAGACGGTAGCGGCAGCAAACCTTCGATGTCTGTCTAATTACAATACATATCTCTGTGACAAGTGTTTACGCACGTTCCTTTACGTGTCTGTTTCTGTGTTTCAGGGATGTTGCATTTATAATTCTGATTTTCCTAATGAAAAAAAATGAAAAACATCATTGGATAGATCCTTGCGTAAACAGCAAAATTGTGAAGTGGCTTTGTGTCGCAAAGAGTATGGGTACAAAAATTTTAATTGCTAGAAGATGGGGAAACCTAATTCTCAGCTATTCCGTCAGTGAATAAATACAACAATTTGGCCTGTTTGGGTAGGTATGCTAGACAAATTTACTGAACTGGACCACATATTTTCTGTACTAAAAAGTTTTGATTCCTACACGTACTAAAAGGGACTGAATAAACTGGAAGAAAATTTTAAAAATCAAAAACTGAAGAAAAACTCAGGATAAAAAGATTTAGTAAAAAGGAGGATATAATACAGACTGGTAATGATAAATTAAATTGCATTATTAAATTAAGTACCAGGCAATAAATACACTGTAAACATTGAGAATTAATGATAATGAGGCCAAATCAAAACTATTTTATTAATGATAGTAACTTTGATAGCAATAAATAAAATTTTTTTACCGCTTGAAATTTTTTCACTGCTGTCAACTAATTTATACACAACTTTACAGTTTTAACAACAAATTTTTGTACAGCTTTTAACATTTTTAAAAACAAACTGGCGATTTTTATTCACTTTTTTTTTTTTTTGAGGATATATATAAGGGGCCTATGCTAAATCTAAATCCAACATACAAACTTCAGAGCAAAGTCACACACAAAAAATTAAAACAAAAACATTAATACAACAAATGGCATAAAAAGGCTCCTGAGGGTATTACCTCAAATTGTTTAGTACTCCTTAGTCTCCAGTCATGGAAATAGAACACAGCGTCATTTGCTATTTTTTTTATGCCACTATTATACACCTTTTTTAATTATGCCTCTTTGATGGCAGCATCCATGTGTGTTACGAACTGCACTTGTCTCAGGTTTTCAAATCTGATTTCTTATTTCAAAAACCAGTTTATTCATAAACTGTGAGCATTACTGTATTTACACAAAAAAACTTTTCAAGTTACTGTGACACGCTGATTAATTATCAATAAACAACTCAAACATGTTAGTGCAGCATAGAGAATTGTTTGCCATATGGATAGTAACCAGTACTATTTCATTGAAGTAATTTAGTGACAGCAACAGATTTTGTGGTGTTTGTATATAATGTGTACTTCACTTGCACATTACCTAGAAACTTAATGTTTCATCTTAAATATTTTCTTTGCTTTCAAAGTAATCTATAGTGTTTCAGGTCCAACTTCAATGACAACCTTAGGATCCGTTTTAAACTGCACGTTGCACTTATGTTTTAGATTTCAATTTTTTGTTAGAAGTAAAAAAATTACTTATTTAAGCACAAAGGTATTGTGAAAGCGTGACAAATGTCCCCATGACTGCTGCGACCTCACAAACGCTGCCGACAGAACACAAACAACCAGCACAAACTCACAGCTCAAAAGTCCAAAACAGAAGGGCTGACCAACACATTCACGCTTCCTTTCCCCCTACAGCATCCTTGGCGGTCACCCAGCGTACTTAGGAAATAAACGTTACTTAAAACTAAAACTATAGAAAACGTAACGAACAATTACAAACTTAATACTCATAAACCACATCTCAAGTGAAAACATTGCTTTCTAAAACATAACAACACTTTAAATTGCAAAATAAATTTTTATCATTTTAGGGGCATGTTTTTGATTTACCCACGCCAGCCCGTGCAGAACATTCACAGTCTCTGTCACACACTCAACTTGCGGATGAGCATGTACGCTTAAGTGAAAAGTAAAAGAAGTAAAAACAGGTTACAATCTAGATTTAGCTCTTCCAGGAACTGGGTAAGCATACCCGTGCCGTTACACTCAAACTGGTAAACAATACACAAAGCCTGAAGGTAAATACAATTACTGTTCCAATTATTTAAAATGCTATAAATGATGACATTCAAATAAAATTAACACACAAAGTAACTTCAATCGAAACAAACAAATTTAAATATAAAATTTAATCATTTTAAATGTGACACAAATAACGACCAGACAACACCCTTCCAAACTTGTCAACAATACCTGAAGATAATGAACTAAATAGATAGCAACAATTTTAATAAAGTACACAAAAGAAAATAAATACAATAATAATGATAAAGGAAATAATTACCAGTAAGGCCTATGTGGGTGGGTGGATCGCCTGACAGTATTCAGCTAATGAATATGTTAAATGCATAAGCAAGTGCTATAAAAGAAACATTGGATATTTAATAGTGTGCACAGCTTCTGATCTCCAAAAATTATAAAGCTTGCACAATACACTCAATATATGGTAGTAACACCAACCCTGAAACGTAATTTTCTTAATGGTTCAGCCACCTCTGTAATAATAATGAAGGAAACTGTGACAAAAAACACATAAAATACACCAATGCAAGCTATAAATAAACTTACTTGTACAGAAGTTCTATTGTTCTCTCAAAACATGCAAATTTCATCATTGTGTATGGAATCTGCCTCATCCAAAGAGGAACTAAACTTTTGTAGAATCCATTCATGCCTTCCTCTTTATAAATTATTGGTAATGCCTCTCTTAAAGTGCTCACAAATCCAGGTTTGGTTTGGATTTGTACCTAGTGAAATAAATACATTGTATTATGACATAAAGCTGCTAAATATATCACGGAAGCTTTACTAAACATATAATAAAAGAACTCCTAAACTCAGATTTTACGAGGCCTCATAGTGCCCGAGAATGACCTTGTAAAATCTCTGACATCTCAAAAACTTTTGTGAGCAACTTTAACTCCCAAAACCCCAATAATTGCATTAAAATAGCAGTTTTTGTGTTAAATTCAGCTACAATTAACTATCCCTAATCACAAAACTAACATATTTTTTAAGTTTTTTGGCATGTATAGGCCATGTGCAAGAATGAACCACAATAAAAATATTCATTAAATTCCAACAGCACGAATTTTTATATTTATGCTAGACTTTCTTGTGCTAGTGTGCAGACCAGCCAGCACGGAAACATCCAACTACAACTACATAAAACTAAGTAAATTGCAATTTATTCAACTGGAGCCATGCCACCTTGACTCTACTACCTGAACATGTAAAATGCTGCAGATGCCATGCCAGCTGACCAAACACTGAATATGACAGCAAAGGATTGCAGCATTTCAGCAGACAACAATGAGTAAGTAGCATGTAATGACCTTACTAGCTTGGTCGCCATGTTTCCCACACTTGTCTAGTAATTTTCACTCACTAGTGTTACCCAACCTCATCCTCCTCTCATTTCACGTCCTGTTTTCTATCAGATGCAGATAGGTTGATAACAATTTTGAGTCAGCTGTTGTGCTATAATGTCCTTGTATTACAAATATGCATGTTTAAAAGCCAGAAATGGAAAAGGTGTTGTTTTGTGCTCCAGACATCTCAAGGAATATCTCCTGTCTGGCAGTCACCAGCTCGCTACACTTTGATGGAAGAGGGTGAAGCCAGTCTGCAAAGTTAGCAGAGTGAGGATGATTGTTTACATCATACTCTGTGTGGTCAAAGATGTTTTTTATACTTGAGCTACGTCAAATTACAAGTCGCCAAACATTTTAAAGTTTCTTCAAAATATTTTTGACTGACAGTTTTAAACCACACTCTGTGCAAGAAGCACGTGAATGCCCGACATTCCTCAATACCCATTTAGTGTCTGGATATCACTGCTCTGAAGCAGTTGGGACAGGAATGTAATAAAAAAAATTGGTAACGTCAATGGTTACTGTGAGGATTGGAAGAGTGCAATAAAGAAAGAAAGCAAGTGATAAGGGAAAACAGCAAGAGTTACGAGCAAGACATAAATTGGGTGACAGAGAGAGCACTAGCAATAGAAGAAGACATAAGAGTCACGATGGTTTTTTTCCTTCAAGAGTTGTGCTGGAAGTCTGCATTTAGGCACTCTTATTTCAAATTACAACTGTCACAGTTTTTAAATTGATTTTCCCAGTTTCTATTTTATAATTTCAAGAAAAATTAAAAATGTCAGTTATGACTAATAACCCTATAAACAATGTATTTTATTGCTGTTAACATGCCAACGTATTAAAAATAAGTCAAATTAAAACTTTTCATGTTTGCTGGGAATTTCTGTTCTCTAAAAAATTTAATAATTTTTTGACCATGCCTGAGAATGGCCTTGCAAAATCGCTGCCTTGTAAAATCCAGTACAGTAGAGTCTCGTTACAGCGAAATGTCACGGTTCTGGGTTCGAACTTCGCTATAGCCATGTCTTTGCTATAGCCAAATTTGGCAGATTCTGACCCCTAAACCCAAAAATTGCATTAAAAATGCTTTTAATATTAAATTACAAAGTAGTACATTATTTTAAGGAAATATAGGTTCATTTTAACAGGTAAGTACGTGCTAGTTTCAATAATACCCAACAAGTATGGGTGCAACTATTCACTAAGTCAAAACAGGCCAAAAACTCCACCGTGTCATGTAAGTATAGCAATCTATCGCTGGACCGCCTCAACGGTGTTTCGCCCGTGCGGGCGTGCCGCAAGAGTACACGCGCTGGCAGTCAACATTACACTGCCGGCCGCTGCAGACCAGTGTAATCAGTTTGACGAGTGTAGCAATTACTTTGTTTATTTTAGCATGCATGCTCAGATGACAATTCTGTGTGCCATTTCACACTGTGGCACGCGTCGAATATTTTGTGTGCATGCCTGAGACATATAAAAATAAGCTTGGATAGGTGAATGTAATTGTTCACTTGTCCATTGGACAGGTAATGCTAGCGTATTTATCAGCAAAATTAAGTGACGCCAACATTGGAAGTTGCTTTATTTTCACCCACTAGTCATGAACTATGTTTAGCGGCAGCACAATGTTAAAGTCGAAGCCAATTAGTAGTAACAGAAGTGGGCGCATGTATATGCATTGACTTTGAGCAAGGTCACAAGTTTGTGATTTTATTCTGGCAGTGTGCCGACAGAAAACATGTCTGACCTACGTGAGCGCTACCAAATCTAGATTGACAGTTCGTTGAAAAGCAACGGTAAAGCTAGACATGCTTGTTTTCACACATGGCCCACCATCCGATATTTTTTTTTTACTTTTTGTTTTCTTTATTCCCCTTAAGCTGTCCAAACTAACTTGTTCTAAGACAAAAAAAAAAGTGACTTACTCTTGTTCCTATGTTCTTCCTGACGGCGTATATGATACTTAAACAATGCAACGGCCAGCCCGCAAAAATTTATTTTTCTCGCTCAAATTTATGGGACATTTAGTGTGTTAAATTACAATTTATAATTAGTGTACAGTAAATGTTGAAATTGTCATTCAACTAAAAGATAAAAACAAGTACGGCCAACTGTGTGAGCATGAAGGTGAATCAGAACAGCAAATGCACTGACATAGGAGATGGTAACGCCAATGCGTCCTCTCATCCGTCGTCCTTGCTGCTTTTCTCAAACAGTTGAAGGTCTACGGAGTAGAATATAATCTGTAGCAAGCTAAGCAGAGATAAGCACGATTAGTTGTGTGTGTGCGTGTGTAGAGACAGCGCTGTTGTATTTCCCAGAGGCATTTCTTCTATATGCGTGGTGTGTGTGTGTCTCAAGTATAGCACAGCCGGCAGCAATAATTCTTAGTGAAAAAACAGCATATGTCCGCCGTTATTCAGTCAGAACACGCAGTTCTTATTCCAAATATCAGTGTCGTCATCTGAGCTGAGGGGAAGCATTTTGGGAGTGCCTGACAACCATGTCTGGCATCGGAGCCTTCGTCTTTTTATTCCCCCCCCCCCCTTTCCCTCAAATGGTCACGTGTTGCTGGCTGGTTGGCTGTGGTTTTTTTATGTACAAGCAGGTTGAGGGAGGGAGAGAGACATGTATGATATGTATTCTTATTGAACTCTCTCATTTGTACGAGTATCCGAGCAACCCTCTTCTTGTTAACCACACACAGGATCTAGGCCCAAGCGACAGAGCAGCGGGCTGAAGCGCCCGGCCACATCGCCGCCGACTGTACGCATATCAAAATCCAGAACCACAATCCATAAATAAAATCAAAAAACCCGCTGTATGTGAAACTACACACGGTTGAAAACACGATGATTAACTATGGAAACGTAGTCTACGGTCACCTGGGTTGAAAAGAGATCGGGGAAATAAAGAGCGCAATTCTATTTTTAGAATGACCTACGCTTGAGTTTGGGGAGAGAGCGAGATGTCCAGGCAGAAGCATGACTCAAGTAACAGTGCCAGCAGACTGGCATGCGGGAGGGGGGAGAGGCTGCGGCGTGACTGGTTGGCGGGATGGGTGGAGGTAATCTGTACATCCGGCTGTCAAGATGACAAATACCTACTTCACAAGGTCACGTACATCACCGCAAGCATGCTTCACATGGTCACAAATCTCACTGCAAGCCTTCTTCACACGACTCACCATACACGTTTCTACTCGTAAAATTCACATTTTTCATGGAATTTTTTTTCTGATTTTTTGGCGGTTCCTAAAAAAGACTTCGCTATAACTGTGTTTTCGCTATTTCCGTGTTCGCTATTATGGGATTATACTGTATAAAGTTTCTTTACAAATGCCTGCAACTAGCATAACTGGTGCTACATAGAAATTCACTGACATTGTACACAACAATCTACATCTTAATTTAAAGTATTTTACTACAGATAATACATTAGAATAGAACCCTTGACTAACATTTCCTGAGGAATTTTACAAAACCACAAAGGTCTAACACATGGTATGACATCAAGCTCAAACGAGCGCACTATTTTTACACTCCCAAGTCCTCACAATATTCATTAGCAAGCGATATGAGAATGTCATTCATCTGCACTTCTCTTGTTTCTCTCCATGTCTGCCCAGCTATGTCAGTTGCCACATGTTCCCTTCTCTTGTGTGTGGTCATGTGGTGTTTTTATGACAGGAGGAGGAATACAGAAAAATATTGATCTCAGATAGCAGAAGGATAGGACAGAGAAAGCTTGTGTGTGGAAGCATGGCATGGGGCAGAGAGAAAGAGAATGAGAAAGAGAGATAACGAGCACCAAGAGGTAACAGTTGCTTGTAGTTTGAAGGTAAGACAAAGAATTTTAGGGATCCACAAAATATTCTGTTAGCAGGTGGTGGTCATTTGGGTGGCAAAAACAAGCAACATCACTCTGTAACCTTTCATACGTGTTCCACAATTTGCACTAGCAAAGATGTGTAACTGATATGAAAAGTTAGTTGCGTAATTCACATGTCAGTTATCGCCAATGTTTTACTCTACAAGGAATCCTTGAAATTTGACCAAAGCAACACTTCGTTAATGAAACTGTTATCCAATATCCCCTGCTTCTTCAGTAGGTGATTGAAACTTGAAAGGTATAATTTCATTGCAAATACAGTACTTAGTTTCGTTTCCTGAAAGTCATTGATTTTGACAGAACATGACAGTAAAACATACAATTTTGTCAAGCTGGAATGCTGTAGAACCTTTCTTTCTGCTACAGTATTTGTGTGTAGAAACTTGTGTACAGTACTGTGCACTTACGAAAATATGTTACTCTAAAATTCAACATTAAATGGGAAAGTGGGCAAAATATTCCCGAAAATATAGAAAACTGGGAATATAAGAAATAAGATATTGGCAAGCTGAATTCTTGAAAATTACCCAAACAAAATATTTTGTAAACATTACAGACTTTCCATTCATATTTTCATACATAATAACTCTGTCTACCAAACTTTCTGCCTTAGAGTTTAAGAGAACTTTAAAAAAAATAATAATAAATTCAGGTTAAATTTCTTAGGAATTATTCTTAAAATTAAATTTTTATAAGTTTATCTAATCTTAACTTTAGTGAATTTTATAAGTTACATTTTAAATATTAAATATCAAACATAAAGTTGTATAATTTCTCAGTGTGGCAATACCAGTAGCCTATTCATTAGAAAACCATAAAAAGGATACATTTTGTTGGAAATAGTTACGTTAAAAATTAATTCATTAAGTATTTTACTAAAGGTTCATTCCCTGTTTAAACTTATAGGCTGGAATCTTGGTACACAATTTTGTTGAACATTTGATTAAAATCCTAATAAATACACGCATGCTCTTCCATTAAGATGAATAAAATAAGATAAAAATTACTTGCATAAGACAGGTTCACCCTACTGCTTCAAAACCAGATATTTTTGTACATAAAAAAAACATACTTTTCACGAGAAACCGAGTGCACTGGCTGTTACATACTGCATGCTCTCATTATTAATACACTACTAATTTAACTATCTTGACTTACCTTTCATGAAATTGATAAGAAATAGAACATCTGTCAGATAATTAAATAGACATTGTAGCTGTTTCTGAATTTGTAAGGTTAATCCTTGGATCCCTAAATCCTCGCAGCCATCACAGCAATGCATCCTTCGCGGCAAGGGTGCATTTGTGTATAAACAACCTTCCGAACTCTCATTTCAAACAAATGACTATCGCAAGGGCGTAAGGATGCGTGAAAGGGTGCATCTTGGATCCTCGGTAGAATTCAGACACGAATAAAAAATGGCTGCATCCTTCATGATGCACTTTTCAAGGATGCGAGGGTGCGAAGGATCCTTCAAGGCACTACTCAGAAACAGCGAGTGTGAAGTAATTCCAAAAATTTAAGAAAAATGATTATAACACTAAAAAATTATAAAAAGGCTAAACTAAAAATTTACCTTGGCAGCCTCCATTGGACTAAGTGCAATGTCGGCGAAAAATTCTGCAGATGCAGATGCTGCTAGATACAGCGATGTTCGCCAAACATATGAATTTTCTTCACCCAACATGTCAGAATATAGACACTTAAATACTTCATACAAGCCAAACTTGCACATTCCCTATAAAAAATTAAATATGATTAAACATGAAACACTTTACTCACCAAAATCAGTTATTTCTAGAGTATTCAAAATTGTAAACCAGGCTAAATTATTTAATTTTTAATGACACACAAAGTCACCAGTGTGTCATGTTATTCTGGCCTGGTGCTCCGATTTATGTATTGTCCTGAATATAAGTTGACTTGAGACAGTATTATAGTTAACAAATACAGTGAAAATCACTTTAAGATGTTCCTGCATAGTAAGTTTTCCCACATAAGAAATTTAAATTGTTCAGTCCTGCCATTTTCCCCATAAAGATGGGTTCAAAATCCCATTTAAAATGTCGTTTAATTTCTTACTTCCCACATATTATGTTCTAATATTTGTTTGGAATGAAGTCTTAAATATGTTTTTTTTTCTTTTAGACATTTGTAGAAAAACTTGTTTGTGTGACTTCTAAAATTTACTTTATGTACAATTCGCATGTTATAAATGTTAAAGCAGCATGGTGTGACTGCTGTGGCATCGCACAATTCCACTGGTACTCTACAGAATGTGCACACCAAGAACGCATGGAGTCGATAGTAGACTTCATGTTGTTGTGCAGTTCTGTTTGCCCATTACAAAGTGTGCGCAATCCGCATCAGTATCGATTAGTTGCTAGCAGGATGGAAAATCCATATTGTTTTTTACAGTTTAAATATGTTTATAGCCTAGCTGTGTTTTGTTTAAGACCAGAATAAACTGTTTCAGTAATTAAATGGCTTAAAATTATTAATAAACCTTTGTATTTTTACGGAATAATTAATGTTGGTTGCAAAGAAGTTCAAAATTACATTACTGCTGCACGGGCACCACACAATGAATACAACATATCATAATTAATGATGTTGTGCACCTGACAAAATAATGTTGTGGCCATTGCTAGATGCGCAAGAAAACAAAGGCTCAAAATATTTAATGATTTTAATCAAGATTTACCATTTTTATCATCTAAGTAAGAACGGCAACAATTTATCATCCTGATTGAAATGCATTGTGAGTTTGAATACAGTATCTACCATCTACTGTAGTTAGTGTTTTTGAGGCAACTTTTCTCTCATGTATACTTTACAAGATTTTTTTTATCATTAAAATGGCAACGTTTGTATAAAAAGTGGTTGGTGTTTCATCACAGTGTGTATTTTTTAGTAAATTTATTTGTTTTTACAATAACAACCTCTATAAATAAGGAGCTATTTTTCCTGATCTCAGATAAGACATTTCCTTGGATAAGAAATTATTAGAGACACCTGTTATCGGTGAAAATATTTTCATGATTTCGTCAATTTTGACAAGGCGAATTCGTTGACTTTTTCGTCAATTTTCAAGTCATTTTCGTCATAAATTTCGCTAATTTTGTAAACGTCAAAGAAAAATTTTGGAGGTATCAAATGTGTACAAAGTATTGTATTTTTAGTTAAATATTTAAATAAAATTACTTTCTTTACATATATGTTAATTAAGTGGTTGAAAATTTACCCATTCGTTACATTTGACGGTTAGATTAGGCATATTAAACACACCAATACATATGATTGGAATGAGGGATAAAATTTTATAAACTAACATTAGTTGCAAGAATAAGCTGTTATCGGTATTATTTTTCTCAAGTAAAATAAGACACTTACTACAAAAAATTTAGAAAATTCAGAACTTAATTTTAGGTTATGTTGGACCACCTTACAATTATAACCACACAACTATACAATTAAACGGTGAGATAATTAATTTTACGTTATATTATATGGCATCGCATCTGTATTAATTACTCAAAGTTACGAACAACGCCATAAAGAATAAAAAAATTTTGAATAGCATAACCTACATACCTTGAATTTGTTCATTCGTGTTTTGCCTCTAAATGTTCTATTTAAGACGCAACAATTTTACCTCCATTATTTTCACTGTTATTTGTTGCGGGAAAAATTATGCTGGATTATGTCATTCATGCCTTGTATTTTACGCGGTGCATGTGAAGCAAGGTTCATTGCATTATTTTCCGAGACTCTCATTCTGACAAAATGTACGTCACATCATTACAGACGTAAATTTCTTTGGTCGTAATTAATATTGCAGTATTAAAAGATTAATATATAGTTTATCATTACAATTTCAAACAAAAATAAACGGGAATCACGTAAAACCAGGATAAACGAACACTTTGTGTTACTTAGTCCAAACAGCCGCCATTTTCATGTCTCTTTCGATACTCTCGAAACTCGCTTTCGACTCGTGGTCGAAAATCTATTTTCTCGATTTGTATAATCAATGTCTCGAATTGGACGTAATTTACTATATAATACATCAAAAATTTCGTAATTTCGCACATAATTGATCAATTTCGCGATTTCAAATAGAAGTGGCAAATTTTGCAATAATTTCGCGATTTCGCACGTCGCGAAAAACAGGTGTCTCTAGAAATTATTACTAGACAGTCCCTTGAAAATTTTACTGTATGTTTAACTGCACAGCACACTTCACAGCAAGTCATAATGCTAGCTGCATACCTAGGTAACAGCAATACATAATTAAGTGATGTTTATTTAAAATTTTTCAAAAAATACTTTTTTCTTATAGCACTACCCCACACTTAAAACAATCCAGAAAATGTATTTATCGATGCTATAGAAGAAAAATTTTGAAAGTTGAGGAATATTTACACCAATCTTTAGTTACACTGAAGTTTTCATATTAAATAGTTACTGCAGAGGCATAAAATGGTTCACCGAAAATTGTAAGCAGTGCTCAGTTTATTCTGAACAACCTATAGTACTGTGATTTATCCAAATAATACTGAGAATATTCTCACAATGATTGTGGTCATAAAAGTTAAAGGATTCTTTATGTGAAACAAAAATTTAAAATTAGCCTAAATCTATATACTGAAATTCCTTTCATGGAATCAGTTAATCTGCAAAATAAGTATAGCACATACTTTGTGCTATAGATTTTAGCAGCTTCTATATTGCAGAAGTTTTAAAAGAGAATTGATATTTCATATGATACACACAAATGACAAGTTGCTGACATTTAGATATGAATTAAAGGACAGTAAATAATTGTTATTAAAATTACGACTGTGAAGATATCGATGACCCAATTCAAATGGAAAACAACTCGAAATTCCCAGTTTTAAGTAAAATGCATGTAGAAAGGTTTCCGTTCCACCGAAAAACCTGTTAATTAACATATTTGGTTGTTGTTAACTGGAAGCAAAAGTACAGAGGCAACTATTTAAGGTGTTTAAAATGTTGGTAATCTGCTTTTGCTAAAATTATTACACATTAAAATAAAATAAATAAAATTACTAGCTCTTCACTGGCAATCAGAATAAAGTTCCATGTTATTAAATAAGTGAATTTTCATGTTAATTTCCTGTTTAATTGAGTAGTTTGCACTTCTGTCTATATCTTAGTAAGCCAAACTCAAAAATGCAATTTTTTTTAGTTGTTTCCCTTTCGAACTGAGCCATCAATATCTTAAATAATGACATGGTTTAGCCATATTATAAAATTAAAATTCTCATTAAAAAAATAATAAATCATGACTTGCCAGAACGGCAGAAAAAACTAAAGGATTGCCGCCTCTGTCTGAATATGACACTGCCTCAAAACTACCTGGAGCAACGTATCCCGAGTTTCTTCAGAACATTTATAATAATTTTTTGAATGTAGACACAAAGCCAAAAAAAATTATAGACCTTAAAAAACCTCTCGCTGCCACACCTATTATTAATGGTGATATTTTGAAACTGAAACCCTGAAACATACACATCTCCTTTTATTGGTTGATGTACCATTTTACCTAGTTTTTCCTCAATCACATTTTAGTTTAATGTACCGTAATTCAAAACTAATACTATATCTAAAACAGGAATGTTTATACAGAAAACAGTAGGCTATACAAAGATATTGTAACTACCATTAAAGAAACCATCGATGGACATGAATGTAATTACAGTGCTACAAAATGGCCATGAGAAGTTGACAACAGTCCTCTGATTCATATGGTGCTTATCAGAACTCGTGATCAGATCAAGACAACAGCACTGAGATGTTAAAATAGATATTGCTACGGATGTCAATGTCTATGATGCTACTGATACAAGGAAAAGTCAATTTATTTACATTTTACTGTAACATTAAACTTTGAAATTGTGTTATTGCTTATTTGACCAGTTTTTAGTGACTGTGACATGTAAATCATGTAGATACCGTCCCTGTGTCAGCTCTGAGTCCCTGGCATGTACACATTTTTCTTCGGAAACTTCACGTACGCTACAGTAACACAGTATCAAAACACGACCTAACTTATGGCGTTACAATGACTAGCATGTACGTCGCAAGCTATTGGGCCTCGTTTTTTTTATATATTTACGAGCGAAAAACACATACCCACCAGGGACTTGAAGCTGGTGCGCGGACTGTAACACTACACCATACTGTGAAATTCCAATTCTTATATATTTTATTTACCTGCCTTCTAAAAATGTAACCTCAAATAGTAGGAGATGATTGTAAGATGAGCCCTCTATTTACAAATAAATTTTTTTAGGAAAATATATTGCCTTACATTTAGGGCAATACAGCAATTCAAATACTAATTAAATTTTATGTTATATTTCAAGGACTGAAGTAATTTAATAACTTTAAGAAACCACTTACTGTACACAGGGTTACCTTAGCCCATTTAATACATTGGTATTGGGTCACACAGATATGCCAAATTCTGAGCAGTTTCATCAGTAGTCAGTCCTCCAACACAAAGGATCACTGACCACCAGCAACAAGAAGGGGGGTCCGGGTACCTTCCCCCGGGAAAATTTGAATTTAAAGGTGCAAAACGGTATTATTTACACAGTTTTTGTGTCTGAATATTCAATATACCACCAGTAGATAATTTTTCTGATATTTACTGTAAAAATTAAACATATCGGTGGCCATGAAGGAAAAAGAGAGGGTTTACAACGCCTTTCTCTATCCTCTAAAAGTAACACAAGACCCAACTTGTTTTCTATGCACACACTACGATAACACAAATTAATCAGAACATTTTACGTACTTTGTAAACATACTCAGGCTACTTAAATTTACCTGCGTTATTTAAAGATACATTTATAGACAAATTATAAAAAATAAAACACGCTTAGCTCACCTCACATTTCTGAAAGTTATGCACTTACATTTTTGGAAGGTTTCACACATTTTGGAACTTGTTTAAACACTTGTCTCACTTCAGCAGAAGGCCTACAAAGTAATTTACATTTACTCCTTACTCCTAGCCCACATCGTCAAATGATTAACAGCAGCATGCTCCAAATACAGCTGTTAATGTCCAGCGTGGTCTGCTGAAGATAGTGCTAAATTATGTTTTAATATAAAAATAGTAAACAACATTTCAGTATTCATAATTCTATGCGAATCCTCTGCTGGGATGAAAACAAGGTTAACGATTTCATTCCAGCCTTAATCTTTCCTGAGTTTGCTGTGATTCGTGGAAGTGATGTGTCACCAGCAATTGTCACCATGTTTAACAAAACACTGACAGTTACACACCATGCAAAAAATACTATGTTTTCACACCTCACTGGCTTTCAAACATTGCCACTCGCGTGCATAGTTGGGCCTAAACCGCTGCGCTACAGTCTTTTGTGTTTTCGTGGTCATGCATTAATCACACAACATACTACATCTGTTGAAGTAATCGGCTGTGGATATTTACTTCAACTTACACAATTGTAATTTACTAAAACAACCACTATTCCATATTACTACCGGTACAGCAAACTACGAGATGTAAACAGCTATGTTTCCACACCAAGCTGAAGTATGTGGCAACAGTGGAAGTTGTTTGGTCGCTTCTAAAATACGGTACGCACACCGCATAACACTGGTACACATATAACAGAACAGCCTAAAAACTACTGCTATGAGTACCGAAAAAACAGGTACGTCTACCATCGTTTTAGTGGTAACGCTGTAGGAAGTCCAAACAACATGCACGGGACGTCCTCACATATACACACGTGCGCACGCAGGACGAGCCATGAAGAAAAGAATGCAATAAATGTCTCTGCCAGGCACCCAGTCTGTAGTGTGCAATCTTCATCAACCAATGAATGCAACATAATTTACAAATGTATAAAATAAGGAACACAAGTCCAAGAATAAGTCTTCGTGTCTACTGACGCAAAATGTACTGAACGCAAGAAAGAGCAATAGCTACTTTGCCGCACATTCGTAGTATGATGTACACCTTCTGGAGAGTAGTAGTTTACACCTATTGTCCGTAGAAATTATGGAGAATCCGTAGATCCCTGGTCACATTATGAAAAAATAGATAGTTGGAGCTGATAGCTAAGTTGATCATTGCATACTAAGCTTAAAATTATCTTCACTAATTGACATAAAAACAAATATTTTGAGTGGACAAAAGTCACCCTGGTTTATAGTAAATAAAATTCCTAGACTTTCAAGAACTATTAGTACATGCATAGAATTCTTGTGTTTATTCTAAGAGCACAAGTTGTTTATCTATAAAATGTGTGTTGTGTTTCTATAAACCGGATTTTATTTTAATTGCATAAGAGAAATTAATTCTGTGTTGGCACAGTTGGGAGGTGATGTCATCACTTATATTTATAATATGAAAAAAAAAAATTACACAAAAAATATTTTAAAAAATTAAAATTTGTGAAAACTTTAAAGCTGTAACATTTCAAAGTTTAGCATACCATGTGTCAAAATGACTCGAACTTGTTAAAACAAACATCGCTTTAAACTACACACAATATTCATACCAGAATACAGAAATATGTGGATGCAAGTTACTGACCACTACTAATGTAAAACAGAAATGCATGCAGACTGCAAACCCTCAATACATAAAACACTGTGCCATTCATTGTTTTCAAGGTGATGCATCTATCTGGGTAACTAATTTGTCACTTATGGAGTCTTGTTTTTCGACAGTGAGTTTTTTAATTTTATGGAAAATTACTTATGTTAAAATATGAAAAAAAAAAAAAAAAAGACATGTGCCAAAAGTACCAAATACAGCAAAACACATGCATCAAACAACAAAAAAGCAACGAACAAAAGACATGAAATGAACAACAAAAATACATACATAAAACATTAAAACATATGCATAACAAACAAAAACATATACAACACAATTACACACAGTTATTTTTAGGCTGTAGTTTTCAAGAAAATAAGGAATAAATTTAAATGAATAATTGGGATAAAAGTTTATCAGTTATGAATAATGTTGAAAAGTAAAATTGTATGTGTTATGTTGGCAGCAAAGGGATAAACTTGTATCTGTGTAAAGTGTTGTGTCTTGTAGTCAGTGGTCTTCTTCTGGTAGCCATGATGGCGAAACTGTTGTATCTCGTAGCAGATTGGATTAAATAACATAATCAGATGGTCGTTCACTTTATTGATCGCCGATAATGTTCAACAAGTTATGGGCCCAGACTCGCAAACCTGGAAAGAACCCGATTGCGGCGCGCACACGTACATAAATGGCAACAAGATTGTGATAACCTAGAAGTGCCACGTGGTTGCGAAAAGTGCAGGTTTAATACTTATCGCACGATGTCTAGTTCCAGAATGGGCACGTCAGGCGCATCGGGATCACCGGTCGTGGAAAGACTTCTCGGACGCGAAAACTATTCCTCGTGGAAGTTCGACGAACTTTGGGACGTGATTGAGACGAAACCAACGGAATCCTAGGACAACAGCGCATGGAAGAAGCGGGACCAAAAGGCACATTCACGTATCGTTCTGTCCGTGGATAAAATTAATTATTCACACATCAGGGACACGAAGACAGGGGCTCAGGCATGGCAGGCATTGGAAGGTGTGTTCGAAGACTCGGGACTGACTAGGCGCGTTGGTCTACTGAATGTACTAGTCACGACGACATTAGATAAATGCTGATCAGTAGACGACTACTGCGACCACATATTAATGACCGCCTATAAAATAAACGAGATGAAGTTCAATGTCAGTGATGAGTGGGTTGGAACCTTGCTGCTAGCTGGATTACCCGAGATACCGACCAATGACAATGGCGATGGAAAGCTCCGGACTTAAGATCACAGATGATAGTGTGAAGGTGAAGTTACTGCAGGAAATCAAGATGGAGGGAGCGAGCAACAGTGACGAGACAGCCCTGTACTCAAAAACACAAGGACAACGAAAGACAGTGAGATACTACAAATGCAATAAGCCAAACCACATCACAAAATTCTGCAACAGCGAAAGTAAAAAACACAAAGGTTCTACTCAACGACATGATTACAAAACACGGATGTCTGGTGCCAACCAAGGTGAGAAGAAGGCATTCCTGGCTGCAAATCCTTGGGACGCCCAATCAAGAAACTCGTGGTATTTGGATTTGTGTGCGTCGACCCACATCACACATAATGAAAAGGAGTTGCACAACCAAAAGTCATGTGACAGCACCATCACAGGGGCAAATGGGAGTGAACTAGTGGCAAATGCCTCTGGTTATGTAGACTAACATTTTTGAGTGAAAAACGAAGTTGTTGAGGTAGAGGCAAGTGACGTGCTACATATTCCAAGCTCAACTGTAAATCTACTCTAGGTAAGCAAGATTGTCAGTAAAGGGAACAAGGTATGTTTCAACAGTAAAGGTGGTTTTGTGTATGATGCAGATGGAAATTTGATGGCAAAGGCCGACCTTGCAAATGGCATTTATCGCCTTTCCACAACAGACACAAACGAGATGTGCCATTATACTGCCAACCTACAATCTTGTCTGTGGCATCATAGGTTGGGACATTTGATCTGTGCAGGCATGTAGCAATTGGTCAAGGTGTCGAAGGGGATGGGAAAAGATGCTGTAACCAAAGACCCATGTGATTTCTGTGTGATGAGTAAATATTCGCATCTCCCATTCAAAATAAGTGGAAAGCGTTCTCAAGGTATTTTGGACCTAGTGCACACCGATCTCTGTGGCCCTATGGAAGTTCCATCCATAGGTGGCAGTAGGTACTTCTTGATTTTTGTGGACGACCATTCAAGGTACATATATGTTCACTTCTTGCAGGAAAAATCTGAGGTTGTGAACTTATTTAAAGAGTTTAAGTTCTTGGTGGAGAAGCAGACAGGCCGGTCCATAAAAGACCTTCGTTCTGACAATGGAAGGGAGTACGTGAATGGAGACATGAGAAAATATCTCTCTTCACAAGGTATTGTGCACCAGACAACAGTACGACACAGCCCACAACAAAATGGAGTCACGGAGAGGACTAACAGGACGTTGGTCGAGAAGGCGCGCACGATGATCCTTGATATCAACCTACCAAAACAGTACTGAGCAGAGGCAACTCTCACTGCTGCATACCTGACAAATCAATCTCCTTCAAGTGCCCTTCAGCAAGAGACTCCCTACAAGGCTTGGTACAAAAGCAAACCTGATCTATCACACCTGAAATTTTTTGGGTGTAAGGCCATGACACACATCCCCAAACCAAATAGAAAGAAGTGGGACCCAAAGTCTGAGCAGTTGATTTTTGTAGGTTACTGTGAAAACCAGAAGGGGTACAGACTCGTAAATGAACAAACAGGAAAGTTAACCATTAGTTGCAATGTTGTGTTCATGGAGCAAGAAGGAAAATACACTTCACATGAAGGTGTGAAAAAATTTGAAAAGGTGTTCACACAAGGACTTGAGACTGAGACTGAAAAACCTCAAGAACACGAACATTGTGAGAACCATGGGAGTGATGAAGAACCATTTCGAGGCTTTGGATGTGAGCAACAAGAAAGGCAGACAGAAAAGGCAACCGAACCACTACTGAACTTAAGACTGGAAGAACAAGAAAGACATGCCCGAAGGGAACAGCAGGAAACACAAAGATCTTCCAGGCTCCCAAAACCAAAGGAATGGCCGGACCATGTAACATGTTACGCTAAGAGCCTAAGTCTGCCAGATGGACATATAGATGTGGATAATGCACTTAAAGGAGAACATTCTGCAGAGTGGAGGAGAGCCATGACAAAAGAGTTTTTGTCGCTAGTTAAAAATGACACATTTTAAGAAATTGAAACACCAAAGGGCCCAAAAACCCTAAAAACTAAATGGATATTAAAAGTGAAACCAGGTATAAACAATGAACCAGAAACCTTCAAAGTCAGACTTGTTATGAAAGGTGGCATTCAGATTGAAGGGGTGGATTACAACAAAACCTATTCACCCGTTGTCAAGCGCTCATCTGTAAGATACCTCTTGTCTCTGGCAGCAAGGGAAGATCTGGATGTATATCACATGGATGTGACAACAGCATACCTATATGGACACCTGCAAGAAGAAACTTACGTAACCCCCCCTCCCCCCCACAAGAGTTTGCAAAGCCCAGAAATGTGTGGAAATTGAAAAAGGCTGTTTATGGACTAAAACAAGCAGGCCGAAACTGGAACAGGAAACATGATGAAGTGTTGCGCAAAAACTGTTTCATACGGTCTGATGCAGATCCATGTGTGTACCACCTTCGCGACGGTAGCCAGTTTACTGCAATAGCTGTGTACGTTGACGATTTATTGATTTTCTCCAACGACAAAAGTGCCATGCAAGACATGAAGAGATTCTTGAAAGAAAACATCCAAATGAAAGATTTAGGGCCAGCAACGCAGTGTCTAGGGATGAATATTACGAGGGACCGTAAAGAGGGAAAAGTGTGGATCTCTCAAGAAACCTATGCAGAACGAATACTCCAATACTTTGGCATGGCTGATGCGAAGCTAGTTGCAACGCCCCTGAGCCTTGGAATCGACCTGGAGGCAGACTGCTCTGAAGAGGTCAATGCCCCATACCGAGAAGCGATAGGCAGTTTGCTTTACCTATCGCAAGTATCCAGAACTGACATCTGCCATGCAGAAAATCTACTGAGCAGGTACAAAAACTCCCATAAGAAGGTGCACTGGGTAAGTGTGAAAAGAATTTTTAGATACATTAGGGGAACACAAGGTTACAAGTTAGAGTACTCTAGGGACGGTAACAGGCAGTTGGAGACGTACAGTGATGCAGACTGGGGTAACAAGGTGAATCAAAGACACTCTGTCACCGGGCCATGCTTCAAACTAAGTGGTGGTTTAATCTCGTGGCACAGCAAGAGGGAAAAACTGTCGCACTGTCATCCTGCGAGGCTGAATATATGGCAGTGTCATTTACTGTGCAAGAGTTATTATGTTTGGGGCAACTGATGTCAGAGAATGAACCTAGGAGTGTGGAAGGGTCACTTGATGTGTTCTGTGACAAGGTTTCAATCCAACTGGCCAAAAATGTAATGACCAATGCCAGGTCAAAACACATAGATATCAGGCACCATTTCCTTTGGCAGCACATAGATTCAGGGATAATAAACATTAAGTACATGTCGTCTGAAAAAATGCTGGCTGATGTATTGACAAAGCAATTAAGCAAGGCAAAACATGAGTTTTGTATAACTGAATTTGGACTTGTAGACGGTGAAGTTTGAAATGGATCCTAGGCTTAGTAAAAATTCCTCTTTGCCCTCCTGGGAGAGATACAAATTTATGGGGTGGTGTTGAAAAGTAAATTTGTATATGTTATGTTGGTAGCAAAGGGAGCAACTTGTATCTGTGTAAATTGTGGTGTCTTGTAGTCAGTAGTCTTCTTCCGGTAGCCATGATGACAAAACGGTTGTATCTCGTAGCAGATTGGATTAAATAATATAATCAGATGGTAGTTCACTTTGACGCCCCGCCATTTCCGTTTTTTGCGCTCGCCCCCCGAGCTTGTCCCTTTTGAGGTTAGGCCTAAGCAGGCACGATGCCCTCAGGTCCGCACAGTCGCTATTTTGTATATGCAATTTTTCCGATGCCTATTACGTATAAATATTAGTCTATACAGGTTACCTTGTTTATGTAAAATAATCCAGAGTAGAAGCCACGTGTTTTTGTGTTGTATAAATCTTTTTGCACTGTATGTAAACAAACGAACGAACTTTGATGATGGACATGCTTTCGTGCAAACTTAAAAAAAACGTAAATAATATGAATATGGAAATGTAAAAGTCTAGTAAAATTGTATATATTAATCCTTGTGTATTATTATTATTTTCACGGCATCGTAATTTTCAAGTGGGACCTGACGGTAAAGTATTTAATTTCTCGAGAGTAGAGTGTGTTGTTTATGAGAAATATGTGGGTGTTGAGGTGGCACGCCTGCTTTAGAACCGACGGCCACGCATGCACCGCCATCTTACCACCCACATAACGGGACTTATCCCTCCCAGACCCCCTAACTTCGGGTATATAAGGGGCGCCTCTCGTCCAGTTTCTTCAGAGTTCGTTGGCAGCTCCTCTGAGTTCCCGTCTCTCAACAACCCTGGCTCCGGCCAAACCCCCTTCTCTGAAGGACTTCTTGCAAATGGAGACATTCACCCAACCTTTGTAGTCGACTTCTTGCGAAGGGAGTCCTAGCGAAAAAGCATCCAAGGCAACTTCTTGCGAAGGGAGACCCTCACCACCCCGGAGCGACTTCTTGCGAAGGGAGACCTCCGCCTTACTGTACCATTCCCTTACCTACCTCACCCGCTGAGAGACTGGAAGGAGGAGGTTCTGTCACCCAGCTACTGCGCCGCGCACGTAAAAGGGAATACACCCTACGCTTAGTTACCGCTTCTTCAGCCACGAGGCACATAGCGGAAGTCGCACTAGTTAATCTATGGAAAGTTCCACCGGTCCACGAGGCCGAGATCCCGTGTCATACAGTATCGCGCAGCATCCAAGTGTGGAGCATTCATCTTAAACGTGACTTAGAGTCGTATGAGATAATTCAGTAGTAAGAGACCTGTGCGAGATCCGAGTGCTAAGAGACCTGTGTATTTACAAGTAATAAGGGATCTGTGTACTTTTTCGTGTCAAGAGACTTGTGTAACTTCAGCATATGCGAGAAACTGTGAACAAGTGTTGTATAGTATAAACTACATGAATATAACTACTTATTGAAATTTCCATCTTTTATTCAATGCCTCAGTGTGTGCAACGTCTCAATAAATCCCTTCCACCTGAGATTCAACGTTTGAGAGCAAAGGCCGCTTAGGAGCGACACCGCCAAGCCCATGTCTCGTTGCCATCACCTAAACTTATCCCATCGCCTACTAAGGTCCAGGGAGCTCAGCTATCATTTAGCGCCTTCTGTAAAATCGAGCTCCAAGCCCGCCAGAGTAGCTTGTATTCAGTGAGCAACGAGCAGACGCCGCCTCCGCACAAAGCTCGCAAGCGGAAGCGCAACCCGGATTCAGTAAGCAGACTATTGCGACGTATGGCCAGGAGGCCACCACCTATAGTTAGCCCTCTCAAGACTCCCGTCAAAGGATCACCGCCCCGACCCCATTGAGTCCAACAGTTGCACGACGAGGCCAGCCCAAAACCCAGACCTCTGTCAGACAGAAAGCAGAGGCTGTTGAGGGAGTTGTTTTAACCAGCTGAGTGGCTAGAAACCTGCCTCAAATAAGCGAGATCCTCCCCCACATCTCCGTGCGGTTAGCGCTCGGCTCCCCTCGGCTTCACTCTCCGAGGCGTGCGCTAGTCCGACCCATCTCAGTTGCAACATCGCAATCACACACACCCCACGGGGAGAGGGCGAGGTTGAGTCAACTTTATTGATCGCCGATAACGTTCAACAAATAAATTACTTACTCAAAACATTTCATACACATATATTTTATAAGATTTTTTTTTTTAATTGCTAACTTCAAAAACCCAAGATACCTGCATAACAGTACACAATTTCGAACACTTTCTGCATTAAACAGAATGTAAAATGAGTAATGTCCACCCTACTCCCCATGTAACATTTGTGAATAACTGTACATTTCTACTTTACAAACCAAAATATATCAGAACAATCAATGACAATACAACTAATTATTATATCAAGTTTGTTCATTCAACACATGCTACAGCCATGCCAAATTCTCCAATATTTTAAATATAAATCAAATAAATAAAAAAATAATAAACAGTGAAAAGTGAACTCTTGATAACACTGACTAAAAGGGTGGAGAAGCTGTCCAAGTTACGATTTGTCCAGGTTACCGAGGGGATAGTTATGGGTTATGACCTTAGGAATAATTAATTCACCTTGGACTCAACAGCACAGATTTAACTACAACTAATTAACACAGTATGAGCAAAATAATTTTTGTACATGGTTCAGTCAGATAGCGCGACATAGAAGTCGCAACTGCCACTTTTCCAACGTCTATACAAGCCATCACTTGAGTTATTGCCCATGACACATCAAATTCCTGCCGTGTTAACTTTCCCAAAGTGTGCTAGTAGGACTGAAAAAGCGCAAGGAGACTGATGTGGCAGGAGACTTGGCAACAGTGTGTCCGCCATGATTCAACTCATACTAACGGACACACACACTCCGATAAGAAGAGGTACTGCAATGCCAAGCAGTCGTCTGGCCACTGTGTAGTCAGGGTCAGACACGTGCAGACAATAAGAGGAAAATATGGGAAAGAAGCACATTAGCACTGTCACACATCACATCACAGCAGGCAGAAGTAGTAACTCTCTCAGGGTTTACTGTTGGAACTCACTGTATTTGCGTAGCACAAGTGTTTAACAGAACGCATTACTCGCACTGTGAGAGTACGAGTAGAACCTTAGGTGGTTACATAATTGTACATCAGAGTTGAGACTAAAATAATATTAAATGTCACAATTAATAGGATACAGTTTAAACACAGGTACCAATAAATAATAAACTTTATCAATCAGCATATTAACTATAGCACAGCTAACGTCCTGAAGAGCAGCCTAAGTCCACAGCTGTGTCTGCCAGCTAACAGTGTCAGTGAGACAGTTGAAGGTAATGTGCCTAGAATGTACCATCGTACACAACTCACAGGAAACAACATTGGTTCGAACACGGTACACAGTTACGCTACACTGAGTTAAAAGTTTTAGTTAATGTTTATAAACAAAACAATTTAACAAATTTAGCAAATTAAAGTAGGCTTACAAAAATTCAGGTTTTTACTTTACAAAATTGTGAGGAATGGAAGTACACTTACTGATTAAATGTAGTCCTACAGAGCACTAGACATTTTAATCACTTTCAGAATTAGGAACACACACACTCTCTGTACTAAACGAACATGATGGGAACTCCACACTTTGTGGCACTATGCTACAAGCTTTAAAAATTGAGTGGTCCTGTAATGCTGCCTTGAATCACAATTTCTCGTACTGACAGGAAATGATGATAGTATGGCTGTAGTTCAGTGTCAGTGGTTGAATCAATGACGTTAATTAGTGTATCTAGTGCTCCTCTGGCAATTGCCAAATTTGATTTTGAGAGTGGTTCTAATTTTTCTTCTTCATCTACGCTATGTTCTGTGTTACTAAGAGACAGAACCTCTCGAACAATTTCTTCGTCACGCAATATCTGACAGCTAAAGTCTGCCTCGTCAACTTCTAACCACTCACAAACGTCCACTTCTGTGGGGCCAGTTTCAACACATGCCAACAATGTCTCCTCAAAATTAATTGCCTCGAACCCTTTGAAGTCCTGCTACACATTTTTGTCAAAGAGTAGCTAATTCCACCCATTGATTAGAGTTGACATTTTTATTTCCTTCCAGGCTGAGGCCCAGTTTAAAATCGCTGACTTGATGTCATAGGTGCGAATTATTTGCAGTGTTCTCTGGCATAGTGTGTCCTCTATTTCATCTTGTGGTTCCTGCAATACAACGATAACCTCACAAAGAAACATATTTTTGTATAACCTTTTACATGCCAAGATTATACCCTGATCCAAGGGCTGAATCAGAGAGGTCATATTCGGAGTCAGCGCCAGGCACTTAATTTTGCTGTCACTACTCCAAAACTTCTAACTTTGTGATGAGAGGGGACTTTGTCCACGAGCAACAAAGACTTGACTTCATCGGGAGAAATCTTCAAAACATCCTTCTGGAACCATTGCACTTCAGCCCTGAAGTGGTTTTGAAACCAACAGTTTGTTATTTCTTGTGAACCATGCATTTTTTGAATTATTGCAGTGAACAGGCTGAGTATTCATAGTGTTCTTGAGGACAAGTGGCTTGCAAGACTTTCCCACGACAACTGAATTAGACGGTGACTACCATCAGCATTTGAACACAATAAAAGTTTAAAAGTCTCTCCTTAATAAGTTTTCGTCCAGGTGCAGTACCCTTGTGCTTATACGGCTGTGAGTTTTCTAGCAGTGACAAAAACAGCCCGGTTTCGTCTGCATTGTAGAGGTGTCACAGAGTTAATTTTCTTCCTCTATTAAGTCATTAAGTCACTTCCTAAATGACTACACTTCCGGTATCAGCACTTACAGCTTCTCCAAACATTCTCTTGTTAACTATCCCGTGCCTGTTGCAAACACACCACAACCAGCCATCACTTGCTCGGAATTATGTTGAGGTGTTATTTCAACAGCTGCTTGCAGCTCTACACCATGCACAGCGACATCACTTGATCACTGCTGTAAATACCACTTGTGCATAGCTACTTCAAGATGTATCACTAGGCTGTTTGAGACATTTTCTGCTGGAAACATATTTTTCAGTGTCACACTTTAATGCAAACTGCTTCAGCTTTTCTTTATTCTCTTTATGACAGACACTGTTTGTTGCGCGACAAACATTAGCTACAAAAATGCCAGACTAAAGTTTTTTAATAAATTTTAACTTTTCAGCAACAGTCAAAGTTAAGCATTTTGTTTTAGGCCTCGTTGTGAAGAATGACTATTCCTTACAAGTAAAAAATCGCGGAGCACAGCACCGCGGAAATTACTTGTGATACGTGACAGTCACTCATTGCACACTACTTGTGCATCAGGCCTTGAAAGAGAGGCGGGAAAGAGACATCCTAGCAAGCACGAGCGACTGGATTTGATGTCGCCTCCATCGCGTGGGGATGTGTTGCCAAGTCTCCACTGCACGGGGCAGCATTGTAAGTCTGACTGCTGAAGCGCCCCATATGTCATATCAGATTTGTCCCATTCTGTGTTGTAGACATTGTTTGTGCATATTATGAACACACACACTTTGTGTAATTACAGCACCTCACAAGTTAAAGGAATTATGTTACACTGTCTTGAAATGTTATGGTTTAGTACAATAACTATTTTTTGTCAAGAGTTTTTGTAGAGTTAACCAATGTCCAGGTCATTGAAGTCCGTGATATCGACAGTTAACTGTGTGTATATATATGTATAGTTTCATCAACACAAAAGTTGTGTGACATACACACGCACGCAGCCCATTGGTTTGGTTTCTTTAATATGTAAATTTTAATTTTTTAAATATAGAAATACTTTATGATTATTTTTTGTAACTAATTAATTATTCCAAGTTAGTCAAATGTGAGGTGCATCAAGGATTAATACTGTGGGATCCAACATAGCATTCTGGGAAACTAGTCATATTTATGGTTCCTTTTATTTTGGTTTCTATTGTGTTTGGACTCCAATTAAATTTTAGGCATTTTTTTCTCAATAACTTTTTCTTGTATTTTGCTTGGTTTATAATTTTTTTTTAAATTTCGCTTCGGTGATGAGTTAGCCTCCTCTTGGATGCGATTCATCTGGCAGGTCAAAGTTCAGGCCCGAGGAGGCATGTAGAGAGGTGTGCATGCATGCAGCCTGATCAGCAAGCTCCTTGTTTGTCGTATCATAGGTGGTAGTGCTGTGTGCAACAGGGCACTAGCATGGTATTGTCCAGCTGACTTTTTGTCCGTAGGGCTGTGGAATATGTCTCCAACTAACATATTATTGTTTTTTGTCTGTTTCTTCCTATGTAAAAATGCTGATGACATTTATTGATAACTATATTTGGTTGACCAACATTTGAAATCTTTTAGTACAAATTTAAGTGACTTGGAACCCAATATATTAGTCCACCCAAATTTGTACGTAATGTGGCGTGTTCGTCCTAAGAGTATCAGTCGGAGATAGTTCATGGGCGTGTAGAGATGGCGGACTAAGGATTATTTGGACTTCAATGGTGGGAGCAAGTGGTTTCAAGAAGCTCTGGCGAGGGAGACTGTGAACTCGATGGCATAGTAGGACAACTTAATAATAAGTTCTATTAGTTTTCGTTTACATTTAATCATCATATGGGTCAGCTTGATACAAAATTTTGTAGCTTCTTTCCAGTTGACCGTATGAAGTTGTGATTACCGCTATATTCACGGATGAACACATCTGAACCTTAATTTTTTTTATCTATGCAAAAGCGAGTTTTAAACACTCAATGTTCAGTTTTACTGGTCAGAATAGATAGTATGGAAAGAACCAAGATTTATTTTTTCCAAACATAAAAAATGTAATCATCTTAATCGCAAGTGTATCCTAAACCAAGATAATTTAAGCCTGTCTATTTAGCATCCCCCAACAGTTACAATGAAGACACTTTGATTAAGCAACTACGTAGTTTGACCAGCAACAACTGTGCCTGTCCCAAGAGAGATAAAACCTGTTTGACCGACTCCCAGAACAAGGACAGTTTGAATCCAACACCATCCATCCCTTGTCCCCTGGTACAACAGCAGTGCCACAGATGCAAGCACTGAATGTTGCGAAGCAGATTTTTCTCTATAGGAACTTTGTCAAGCAAGTATCCAATAATATAAATAGTGAATTTTTTTGTCTCATGAAAGAAAAGCTTCCTTTTGTTTAAGTTTCATTACTTCTTTCTTTGTGCATGGCCAACATCAAATACTTCTGCCCGAAATGTATTTTCAGTATTGTGGAAACCAAGATTTCTAAACATAGCTCCAGAAACTTTTCTCAAAATTACTGGCTTAACAATTCTTGACATGAGGCTTCAAATAAGTTCACACAGTTCATCATAGGCAATGTGAATGAGCAGTTCATTACACTGCATCAGACGAAGGAATTTATCATATACTTCAACTACCGATTTAAGAAACACTAGACGAATCAATGTAGAGGGATCTTCAAGTGCAGATTTTATGCATTTGTAGGTTCTTGTTTAGAGATCTTTAGTGCTTTTTTGGGAATGTATTGAGGAAAATACTCCTACAATGCACTCCACTGTTCATGGACTCTTTCAATGACAAGTACCACTGACAGCCATCGGTTGTTTACAAATCTTAGCATTGTATGTTGCTCAACTTCAAGTTTTATCTGGATATCTGCAAAATATTCTTTCCTTGCACGAAATTTGTGCAGAAACTTGAAAACATCAAGAAAATCCTCTATCTCCCAGTGGTTTGGCACATCTGACATGCCCTGTCCAAATGAATTGTGAACAATGTGTAAGTTACATGTTCCAATATTTATTAGCACATGATAATCTTCAGATTTCAGATGACCATCTAAATCAAACATTTTGCATTTACTGATGGACCTATTGAGCCTATGGCCAATAACTTCTTTAAGGCAACAAGTCTGTTGAACATGAGTTAAGTAATTTATTTTTTAAAATATCTGCTGTACCATGACCAAGTTCATAGCAACATAGAAAATAATTGATGACTCTCCTCTTGTTTGTCCCAATATCGAACACGTATACCCAACTGCTTACTCCCTGCATCGGTAGTAGCTTCATCAATAGGTAAAGTATAGAAACTGTTGCTATATTTTACAAACTCCAAATGAAAATATGGTCCAGCCCATTACAGATTTCATATGCTACTTTTGTTGAGCCTTAAGTGAAAGACTTGACTATTACACTATCACCAAACATTTGCCAACAAATATCCGCCAAACTGTCACATGAAGTGAAAAGAGTAACCTGATTTCACTACTTTCAGAGTCCATAAAATTCCAGCTTTAGTTAATTCATCAGCTTCATCCCTTGTCCACTGCTGTGAAGTTCCAGGTTTACATGAAAGTGCTACAGACTACTGAACACATTAAGAAATACCAAAAGTAAATTGCACTTGATTTTGTGATAGTGCTGAAAATGCAACTGCCTAGTCTTTGCTTGCACATGCATTATGCAGTAACTGCAGTTTTCCAGAGTTCCTAATATCAAACAAAGTTTTACAAAGAAAACACTAAACTTCGAAATCACTTTCACTGTCTTTAGCACACCACGATCCAATTGTGTGTCCGTTACCATACTTCTCTTTTAACCACGTGTTTCTAAGTGATGTACTATGAGGCTTTCACACTAATAATTGTTCATCAACACTGAAAAAAAAAAAAAATACTTTAGTGTAATTCTCCTCTTTACATCTGAAACATTGTAAAGTATAACTGAATAGCAAGTAGGCCTAAAATAGCACATGGTACGACAAAAAAATAGGTCCTGATAAATATGTTGGTGAAAAATATAAAAGGGAACAGGTAAACAACAATAAAATACAAATATTGAAAATAACCTGTAAGAAAATGCTATAACAGCATGGGTTACTGCAAACTGGAGCATGTTACATACAGTAGCATGCAAAAGTTTCTGGCCATCCAATTTTTCATACACATTGCACAGAAATAAGATGGTGACAGAAATATAAACTATCAATTATAACAGTTATTCACTTATTTTTGAAAAGAATGAGTTATATACATTTATATTACTTTCAAATAATTATTTGTTCAACATTTTATTATTAATGACTGTACAAAAGTATTGGGCCACATACTACTTTGTCGATAAAAATCAAAAAGAATACGTAAATCTTTTACCCTTTCACTCGACTCAATACTTTGTTGCCATACCCTTAGCAGCAATTGCCGCAGTGCACCAATGAGGCATTGAGTAGATTAACTGCTAGATTCATACTTTTGGTAATTTTTCCCACTCTTGACGCAAATGGTTCCACAATTCAGTCTTGCCGAGATGATTTTTCGTTCCAACACGGACCTTCAGGTCTTGCCACAAGTGTTCGATGAGATTTAAGTATGGTGACTGCGATGGCCAGGCTAGGAAGTCGACTTTTTTCGGCTCTAAAGAAAATTTTTTACAAGATGCGAAGTGTGTTTTGGATTCTTATATTGTTGAAAAATCCAACCACGAGGCAAATTTTTCCTTGCAAATGGAAGCATACGGTCTAGCAGAATGCTCTTGTACATTACAGGGTCCACATTGCCGTGAATTTCCACCAGCGGACCAACACCATCAGCAAAAGAAGCTCCCCAAACTCTGAAGTTACCACCACCGTGTTTAACAGTAGGAGTTTGATACCTTATATTATATTTGGTACCTGGACGTCTTACGTACTTCCGACCATCGCTTCTAAACAATTATTTCGATTAATCATAAAATAGCACTTTCCGCCAATCTAATGCCATCCAGTGCTGATATTTTTTCGCGAAGTCCAACCTAGCCTTCTTATTCTTTTTGCTAATTAATGGTTTCTTGACACCAATCAGCCCTACAGCCTTCAGACATCGAGACACCCTACTCCGACTAACATTGGCTAGATTTTGACTTCGTAATTCCCGTGAAACATCAGCTGCGCTTTTTCGCAGATCGACAACACACTTCCTTTTTATAAATTTGTCGACACGATTCGAAGTTTTTTGCTGCCTACCGCTCCGTTTTTTATCACACAGTAAGTTTGTTGTAATATATTTAGAAATAATACGGTTAACAGTACTTTTATCAACAGGTTAACGCCTACCTACCTCGGGTGGGATCGGGATAGCAAACTACGCTGTTGATGTGAGTGAAGGGCGCCAGCAATACTCCCCAGGTACTGCACTTCGAGACTCTTAGGCCTCAGGGTGTGGTTTGTTCGGTGTGTTCGGTATCCCACCCGACGCGTTGATGTGAGTGAGTGAAAGCCACTTAACGATGAGTGAGTGAAAGCCCCTTAACGATGAGTGAGTGAAAGCCACTTAACATGCGGTGCGTCTATGTGCGTGATTGAGTGGTGAAAGCACTTGAATGGATTAACACATATGACACTGACTATACCAGAACTACACACTTACTGGCTGGTGGCCCCCAGTACGCCTGATACCTTACGTTGTTTATACTGGCAATATTAGGTGTCTAGATATTATGTAAACAGTATTTCACTTACAGATGATTTATAGCACTTACGGTACATAGTGCCAAAATAATGTCTGAATTACGCACGCAGCGAGGTAAACGTAGTGATGCGTCCCTTGCAGTAACAATAAACCCTAAAGCACACGATAGTGCACGTGATAGTGAATTTTGCGTAGTGACTACGACAGGCTGGTATATCGCACGTGGTTGGTGAGTGATCAGTGTGGAGCTGGTGTACAAAAGGTGAGTCTACGACACCAGAAGGTGCACCTCCTTAAGCAGCGAGGGACTGGCGGCCACTATGATGGACCATCAGGTTCACTTGGAAGCTGGCGTAGAAAGTTGAGTTGCGGTGAGCACGTGCCTAACTAACGTGTCACAAGGCAGCCGTTCCCGTGCACGTTGTAGTGTGGTAGGGCTCTACAAGTGATGTTAGCGGTACAGTGCGAAAACTGTGGCGAGCTATACTAGGCCGGTGGTGGGGTGAATGGCACGTAACACGCTGCACACAGAGTGATGCTCTCAGTGAGATGAATTGCGTGAGTGCGTGATAATGAAATTAATTTACAACGTACTGCTCACATGTATGCTGAACACAATGGCGGTGTCATAACCTGCACGTGGTCGGTCACAAAAACATGAATTACGCCCTTAAAATGTTACACAAATACAAAATAACCTTAGCAACGCGTGTGCAAAATTATGCTGAATAAAACAATACCAAAACGAACCTCGTATGGTGAAGGATGAGTGCGATGTCTCCCGATACAAAAGTCCCTAACCACGTGGCGGTGATAATGCCGACGCGGTGTTTAAGTTGAAAAATACCAAGAATGGTCACAATTATTAGGTTAAGCGGATGCGCAATGCAATGGGGAATATCTGGTAACGTGTGCTAAGCAAAGGTGAACCGGTATACTAACGAGACTATTTAAAACTAACAATCAGTGAAACAAAAGTTGATGTGCACACAGACAGCGCCTTACCTCTCCAGAAGACTTTGACGAACTGCCACGAGGAAGGCAACCGCTAGGGGCTCCTTGCCTCGCTATGGGGTTTACACACTTCCGGTACCTCGTGCGCGTGAAATATTAATATTAATACCTTACGAAAGTGGCACACACTAAATTACATAATAAATTACGTTACATATTTTGCTGATAGTGAATGATGCATTTATAAATGTCTGCTGAAAACATGAAAGTAAACATAGCGAACATGATGATAACTCTTGATGGCCTTCGGCACATACTGTACACTGCTGTTTGATACACAATACACTTCGCACTAAATGATTTGGCATGCATACACACTGGGGTTGCGGAATGATTATGGAAGAGTCTGAGAATGCTTTTGGGTGGGTAGAAAAGGACACACTTGCGCCGATATGGGCTTAACCCATACGCTGGCCCTGCGGCCGGCGTCAAGCGACCCCTCCTGCGGAGACCATGACGGCGCTGCCAAGTCACCTCCACTCTTCGCTGACCTGCCCGGGCTGGAACTGGCACCTTTGTCCGCGGACAGACAGGACATGGACGTGGAGGCAACCCGACTCGCCTCCGTTGAGGTGGTGATGGCTCCTCTGTTGAGTCTGGTGTGGGTGGTGCAAGTGGTGGCTCTCTACACAGTTTGCGTCCCCGTGGTGGTCGGGCTGTGTTGACAGCCAGTCTGCGTACTGCCTGTCGTGTGCGTCTTGGCGTTGCATCGTGCTCTGTGGTGTGAGTCCCGGTGCGCGCACTGACACTTACTGCACTCTGCGGACTGAATCCTCTGAAGTCTGACCCTTTGGTCGTGTTAGGGTGCCCTACCGGCGTGAACCCTAGAAATGGTGACGTGGTTAGGCTGATGTTGTTGCTCTCGGTGCACTGTGATATGTGCCTTCGGGGTGTGGAGTGAATGTCCGGTTGGAAGCACCTGAATGGAGTGGTTGCGTCACTGTTATTGTGGAATGAGTGTTGATTCACCTGACTATGAACACCCTCATCTACTGACTGCACTGACTGATTGTGTGTCTGCACTGACTGATTTACGGGCTGTTTGACTGGTGGTTGACATGGTTGTGTGGTTACATTTGTTGTGACGCCTTTTGCTATACGGAGATCGTCCCTGTGTTTCTTTGTGACGCGTCGCTTACTGATGTTTACCAGGTATGTGTTCTCACTTAATTTCTTGGTTACCCTAACCGGTCCCAGCCATCTGGGTGCTAGGCCAGCGCTGAAGTTGGCTTTGGCTGCGGAGAGGGGGTTCTCTCGAACGTAAACCTGCATTCCTGCCTCTAACATCTTGGGTGGATGCTTGCTGGTGGGTACCCATTTTTGTAGGTAGGTCCGTTGATGTTCGCGCGCCTCTGCATGGATTTCTGCCTGGTGGTTGGCGATCCTTTCAGGTGTGACTGTCGGTTCTTCTCCTAGTCCTCCCGCTGCACGGAGTTCCCGCCCTTGTACCATCTCTGCGGGGGTTTTCCCTGTCGTGGCGTTGGCTCTGTTGTGTATGCAGAATAATATGGTGGGGATCAGTTCGGCCCAGTTGGTATGATCTTCTCCTAGCCTGACCCTGAGTTGCACCTTTATCTCCTGATTTTTTCTTTCTGTTGGGTTCGCCCTGGGATGGTAAGAGGGTGTGATTAGGTGTTCAACCTGCCAACGCGTGCAATGGTCTCTCCAGCGTCTGCCAATGAATTGGGTCCCGTTGTCTGTCAGCAACTGCGTGGGAAAGCCCCACCTAGGGAAAAACTCCTTATCGAGGATGTTGGCAATGGTGTTTGTTTTGGTGTTGCTCACTGGAAATGCCTCTACCCATCGGGTGAACAGATTGGTAATAACCAACAAAAATCGCTTGCCTGGCTTGGTGCGGGGATATGGACCCATGATGTCTAGTGCCACTGTTTTGAATGCGGTGTCAGATTGACGTGGTTGCTGTGGTGCATCTCCGTCCGATCGCCTGGCCTTCCTCGTATTGCAGGTTATGCACTCCCTTACGTACGTACGTATGTCCCTACTCATGCCTGGCCAATGAACGTGTTTGTTTACATTGCGTCTGGTCTGTTCTGCACCTGGATGTCCCGCTGCCTGGCTGTCATGGGCGTACTGCAACACCAGCTGTCTTCGTAAGGTTGGTACAAATGTCCTCCAACGCTCCCTCGGGCCTGGTAAGCGTGCCTGCACTTCCCCGTCTAGCACTCTCCACCGTTCTACTGTGTTCTGTGCGCAATTCTGACGGTACCCTGCAGCTTCTGGTGACGTGATCTGACTTTGTAACACTGCGCGCATGACATCTCCGGCCGTGAGTGATGGCAACGTGTCTGAACTGGTGGCAGTGATGTGCTGTACTGTGGGTAGCGTCCTCCCCCTACTAATGCTGTTCCTCTCTGGTGGTAACACTCCCTCCCATTCTACCTCGTCACGCACCATCCTGTTTACATCCGGGTTGCGCGATAGGGCATCTGCTAGTTCGTTCGCCTCCCCAGCTACGTGCTCTACCATGTAGTCGTACTCTTGCAGCATTAAGACCCAGCGGGCGAGCTTGCTCTTGCCATTGTGCATGTTCTTGAGCCACAGTAAACATCGGTTGTCTGTACGTAGCGTGAAGTGACGACCCTGTAGGTATGGACGGTACCTGCGTAAGGCATGAACAATGGCTAAACACTCTTGTTCGTTGACGTGGTATTTTCTCTCTGTCGTGCCAAACTTTGCACTGTGGTAGCTAAGTATGTACCTGTTTCCGGATGTGTCTG
>PNEQ01079953.1:27723-78167 GCA_003012365.1 Medauroidea extradentata | reverse complement strand
GCAGGCGCACTAACACCAACATGTTGAAGCCCATTTTCTGTCTGGTTGTGAACCACACTATAGCCTGGTTCAAACTTCGTGGTCTTCTCTTCGCCGCCTTCAGGTATTGATTCAGCAATGACCTTGTCTTCTCCAGTAACAAGATGGCTACCTTCTTGACGCTGACGAAAGTCGTGCCATTCCTTCCTTAGATCATTCAATTGCTGTTCCACCTTATCGTTTACGGCCTCTATTTCCTGGTACACCATTTCTTTAATATCGTCTATTTTTCTGTACACCACTTCGTTCACTTTGTCTACCTTTTCACTTACACTGTCTACAAGATTACTAACATTCTCTACTTGCTTATTTACACTATCAATTTTCTTATCTACATTTTCATTTACACTATCTTTTGCACTGTCTATTTTCTTATCAACACTGTCTTTGACTGAATTCATTTGGCCGCTTAATTGGCCACTCATTCCCTCAATGAGGGCCTTTAGTGCTTCTATTTCCGCAGACATGCTTTTTGTAAACATTCACATTTACAATTTAAATTTAAATTTATACACAAAATTTATAAAGTGGCTTAATTTAAACAAATAGTAATTTTGTGCAATGATTCGACTAACAGAATTAATTATTGAATTTACTGTATGCCTCTATCCCACTTCTGACACCAGTGTTACAAGTTTGAGAGCACAAACTTTATATGTGGGCAATTCCCATGAGTTCTTTGGGATAGAGGTCTTATAATTACAAATAAGAGAGTTAAATTAAGTACTGGATTTAATAGCTCACAAAGCTACAAAATACACAAAACAGTAATCAACTAGAACTCTCACAACACAATTAGTTATACACACAATTACTCCTGTGTCACAGACACGTTAATTAACTTTGACAATTAAAGCACAAGAAAAGTCTACAATCAATTAATTAAACACTATAAATCACAATAAAATTCAGTCATATATCCAATCAACAGTATTTATAATAATGACAATGTACAACCTTATCAGTCCGAAGTGGTGATGGCTCACCATGTGCTGCGCAGCACCCCGAGTGCACCACTGTCTTCACTCTTGAGGTTTTCTGTTCGACTCCCGTCGCGCACCTCCTCTTCACCTGTCAGCCCGCCGCAGCAGTCCTCTTGTATCGCCAAACACTGCTCCGAAGGTAGCCCCCTGCCGCCTCACAGTAGACTTTGACGTCACCAAGATGTCTTCACCAGTCTCTCTCCACAGGCGTAGCACCTTCCTCTAGCACTTCCAATAGCGAACTCTCTTCAAATGTGCCGATTCTGTGGTTTTATACTAGCCCAGACAGTCGGGTGTTCCTCGCATTACAGGGGTCTAAAAATAGATATTTCATCATGTTTCGGATGTGCTTGTAGTCACGTCGGCCGCCCTCGAAGGGTTAAGACGCAGTTGGGACAGGTATCTATGACGTAGTTTCGGCGGGTTTCCCACTATGAGCCACCCGGGCTTTGAGTCATCGGCCTGCCCTCAAGGTGTTACGAAACAGCCGCCGACCACTGGCCTCCAGGAACATGGCACGCAACAATATACTAACACGTCCGTCAAACACCACATCGCCTCTAGGCGCGAAGGACTAAACTAGCGTGCAGTGTTTTCATAGAATATGTTTTCCAGTAGGATGTCAAGCGACGACTCCGTTATTTTATTTGTGGAAAGTTTGTGGTAAAGTCCAGTGCAGGTTTTCTATGATTTTGTTTTACTATTACGGTTGATATTTTTCCAGCTACAGCAACACGAAAGAGATTTTTAGCACTTTTGAGGAGCTTGGAAGTCATGTTTTTAATTAGCGGACGACATTTTTAAAATCATAGAGCTACAGTTAGAATTTAGTCTTATTTTAGCAGACAAACGCATTGAAATATTTTTAAATGTCACACAAGAAAGAATACTTCCCGCGCCACGCTACAACACGTGTCACGCGCCAGGCGCACCAACTGTTAAGGCCAAGCTCTCTAGTTTCTCCTTTATTTTAGTTACATTAATATTTTACGCCTAAACTAGAGCAGATGTCGAAAATCTGTCTGGCAGTATTGTTTAAAAACGTCTTCTCCATATTAGCTGATTTTTTCAAGGCAATAAATACTAAGGTTTTACTAATTATGTATTTAATGAAATTATGATTAATTAACTTTTTAGGCGAAACCATATAATTTCTTGCTTTAAAAAAATTAGCTACCACGGCAAAAAACTTTTGTAAACAAAACTGCCAGACATATTTTTTATATCTGCTCTCGTTTTAAGTTTAACAAAATAATTATTGTAAAACCAGTATAAAATACAGCATTGCCTTACGGGTATGGCCTACCACAATTTCATCACCATTTTTTAAATTCTATATTTGTACCACATATTTTTTCTTATTTTAGACACAAAATGTGACTAAATTTCTCTCTTTTTGAAATTTTTTTATCTCTCATAGTTTTCGCTTAATGGCTTGTTAAAGTCATATTTTGCATGATACCGTTTTAACGACTACACTAAAACCAACTGATATACCAAACTAAAAAAAATCACAGTGGAAAATGACATTACAGGCTACAATATCATGCTCATAAAAATGAAGAATAAAAATCATTTGTATAAAAAAAATGCTGAAACTGAAAATAAAAATTTTAAATATTCAATAATTTTTTTAACGATAAAAATTATTTGTTTGAGTTTGGTATATCAGTTGGTTTCAGTGTAGTCGTTAAAATGGAAACATACAAAATATGACTTTTAGAAGCCATTACGCGAAAACTATGAGAGATAAAAAAATTTTATAAGAGCCAAATTTAGTCACATTTTGTGTCTAAAATAAGAAGGGAAAAAAAATTTGGTACAAATAAAAAATAAAAACATGGTGATGAAAACAGCCTGGGTGTTCGAGGCCTGGAAGTGCGGAAGCGATAAGGGTGACACTACACGCGCATCACGCCTCACACTAGCCTCTAGGCTCGAGTCTCAGAACTGTCGTGCAGTCTTCTCGCCGACAGTCAGTGACGTAATATCAAAGATAACTATGTATCAATGTATAACGCTCACATCTGCACCTCTGCTTCGTGGCTATTGGCAGAGTGTATTTGTACAGATGCGTCACTCATTTGACTGTGGCAAAGAGAACGAGGTTACTGAGAGGCTACACATCTGCGATTTGCTGGTACATCCCTACATGCTGGGAGTTAAGTACATCCATTCACTGACTGTGAAGCGCAGATGTGCACATACGGCATTGAAACAAAAACTTGCATAATTATTATCACCAAAAATCACAAGTTTATATATATACATATTTACACACTAGCTGGACAGCTGCGATGTTGCCCGCGTGAAACTATGAAATGTAAACAGTAACTCTGGATAAAATATGTGATGAAGGCATTTAAGAGCTAGCGTACTCAATAACAGTGAACTATAATTAATTGTCTTAGCTCAGTGTAAAGAGCGCGCGTAATATGCTCATATGATGTCATAGTAATTCCCATCGCAAAGTCTTGCACGGGATACGAACCCGTAACTCCACCCCTCCCACACCACAAACTTTATACAATACCTGAGTGAATGCTTAAAGGCAGGCCGTGATAATTATTTCGTATGTAGTGGCTACAGTCCAAAGAGGTTTTATTTACGAGTAGGTTGGCAAAATAAACAACTGTTGAATTATTTCTCCGTGATCATTCTCTTTTTTCCGGGGACTGTAACATTTTGCTGCTTTTCACATCCTTAATTTTCGAATTTCATAAAATCGTGCATTTTATTAGTAGATATTTACATAAACTTCATTCTTATCAAAAATCATCTCGGTATCTCAACGGGTATAAGCGGCACTTATGATTATTTTAAAAAACACTATTTTTAACAGCTTTCAAGGACGAATTTAAAAAAATCCTGAAATTCCTTTTTTGTTTTATATTTACGTACGATTTATTGTAAAGAATAAACCATTTAAATATGTCCACTGGTTTAGGAGATAAGTGTGATAAAAACACGATTTATTTTTTTAAGAGCTGTCAAGGACGAATTTCGAAAAATTCTAAAAATACTTTTTTTAGATATTTACTCAAGCATACTTTTAAAGAAAAAATCACCTCACTATTTGAAGTAGTTTAGGAGAAATCACAGATTAATTAAAAACACATTTTACAGCTTCTCACCCCCTTAATTTTCGAATTTCGCAAAATCAAAACATTCGCAAATATGCATTTCTTTGGGCAATATTACTAAGGTAAAAAAATTAAGATAGCTTTCCCGGTTAATGAGCTATCAGGGATTCTTATAAAACACATTTCACCCCTTTTAACCCCCTTAATTAACTAATTTCGAAAAATCCACTGTAAGTGGGTGCCTACGGGCCAAGGGGAAGCTTCCCTCAAAATTTCATGATTCTAGGCCCAGCGGTTTGGGCTGCGTGTTGATGAGGAGTGAGTGAGTGAGTGTGTCAGGACACTTCATTTATATATATATATATATATATATATATATATATAAGAAATCCCTTATTTGCAGCTGTGAAATGTAAAAATTCTTTAAAAATTAACTTAAAGTAAGCGCAATTTACAATTAACGTATTACATAAAATCAATTACATTTAACCCTTTTAGTGCCAGCTTTCTTCGAGGTTATGTAAAAATGCCATCATATGTTTTTTTTTTTTTTTTTAGAAATTTGCCATTATCTGTTAACATTAAAATAACTTGATTCGAATCAAAGTAATCAAGTTGGAAAAAATTTTAACTGGCAATTAAAGGTTCCCTTAATACATTGCAACCGTAAACATATTTTTTCTAGAAAAATTTATTTTAAAAAAACCTGAAAATTATATTTTAAAAAATACAGTCAATGAAAACCGATATTTCGGTTTTTGGCACTGAAAGGGTTAAAACATCTACTGCAACCCTTTTCCAAATGAACAGGTAGCCAATCCAAACACATGTGAAGAATCACGACAGTAATACATGGTGCGAGGCAGACACAATGGTTACGTTTCAGAGCGTGGATGTGAGAATGAAGCCAGACATAGCCGGGAGCTAGGAAGTACGCTGCTCCAGAGGGATGCTGCAAGGAGTGTGTGGAGGGAGGGGGTAGGGGTGCAAGCAGGCTTCCACAGCCGTGTAATCGACATGCCCCTCCTCCCCCCGCCCCCTGCTACTATTGATTCCACCCTCGCTGGAGCAGGCGCTGCAGTTTCTACTGTGCTAGCCGCCACCTGCCCCTTTACAAACATCTCCCAATACATCCTGGCCCTCGAACTAATGTAGGAAATGCCAATTTATAAATTATATAAAAATATATTATTTACGTCAAACAAAGAATTAGCTTAATGAAAAGAGCCACGACTTTGTGGCGGAAATATTATAGAACCATTTAGTTTCAGTGCATTGTTCATGCACATCTGCATCTCTGCTTCATGGTCATGTATAGCCTAAACTCTCAATTTTCATAAGTGCCACCTCAAGTCCTTAACTAAAATTTTATGTCCATTCTCTCATTCATTGACTGCGATATGGAATAAAACATGTGGTCTTAAGCGGGCGTTTTGACAGTGTCTGAGAACTTGTAAAATCCTCAAAAACGCATCACGAATGTAGTTACAAATAAGGCCATGATCAATCCGTTCTGCTACTGTAACGGTAATTGTTTTATTTTTCTATATAACTCTATATATCGAATAACTGTTACATAGTTACCTTGAATTTTGTGATTGCCAATGTAATAATATTTTTTTACGTAAAAATTCATATAAATTTGGCGCATTAGTTAGTTAGTGAGAATCCCCTTGGTTTCATAACTAGCTGAAACCATTGTACATTTTGCGTTGAAAAAAGTAGTTAACGTAGCAGACATTATTTTAAACAAAATTTTGCAACAGTGTACGTTCTCGTTTAAGATTTTAAAAAAATTATTAATAATAGTTAAAGCAGTAGAAATGATGGATCATGTCATAGCCATCTTTAGTAGAAGGCCGCGGCAATAAATCTGACAACACTGTTAAGAAGGGTCATTTCAACACATTTTTTTTTTTTTTTTTTTTTTTTTTTTTAACTCTCCAACTGCAATGACTGTCCCTGAATCGTTATTTTGTCTACATGTCGACGAATCAAGAAAAGCCTTTGTCGTTGTAAAGCTTAAAAATGTTTTAAAATTACCCTTCTTGACAGTGTTGCAAGATTTATGGCCGCGGCCTTCTACTAAAGATCATGGACTTCAGACATCGGAGTCTAAGATAACGGAACACACGTAATATTAATTTTCTTGACCATTCAAAGGCGTCATGTCAGAAGAGTGTAACAACCCGTGTTAAAATGACCCTTCTTGACAGTGTTGCCAGATTTATGGCCGTGTCCTTCTACTAAAGATCATGGACTTCAGACATCGGAGTCTAAGATAACGGAACTCCCGTAATATTAATTTTCTTGACCATTCAAAGGCGTCATGTCAGAAGAGTGTAACAACCCGTGTTAAAATGGCCCTTCTTGACAATGTTGCCAGATTTATGGCCGTGTCCTTCTACAAAAGATCATGGACTTCAGACATCGGAGTCTAAGATAACGGAACTCTCGTAATATTAATTTTCTTGACCATTCAAAGGCGTCATGTCAGAAGAGTGTAACAACCCGTGTTAAAATGGCCCTTCTTGACAATGTTGCCAGATTTATGGCCGTGTCCTTCTACAAAAGATCATGGACTTCAGACATCGGAGTCTAAGATAACGGAACTCACGTAATATTAATTTTCTTGACCATTCAAAGGCGTCATGTCAGAAGAGTGTAACAACCCGTGTTAAAATGACCCTTCTTGACAATGTTGCCAGATTTATGGCCGTGTCCTTCTACAAAAGATCATGAACTTCAGACATCGGAGTCTAAGATAACGGAACTCTCGTAATATTAATTTTCTTGACCATTCAAAGGCGTCATGTCAGAAGAGTGTAACAACCCGTGTTAAAATGACCCTTCTTGACAATGTTGCCAGATTTATGGCCGTGTCCTTCTACTAAAGATCATGGACTTCAGATATCGGAGTCTAAGATAACGGAACTCCCGTAATATTAATTTTCTTGACCGTTCAAAGGCGTCATGTCAGAAGAGTGTAACAACCCGTGTTAAAATGACCCTTCTTGACAGTGTTGCCAGTTTTATGGCCGCGTCCTTCTTCAAAAGATCATGGATTTCAGACATCGGAGTCTAAGATAACGGAACTCCCGTAATATTATTTTTCTTGACTGTTCAAAGGCGTCATGTCAGAAGAGTGTAACAACCCGTGTTAAAATGACCCTTCTTGACAATGTTGCCAGATTTATGGCCGCGGCATTCTACTAAATATCATGGACTTCAGACATCGGAGTCTAAGATAGCGGAACTCCCGTAATATTATTTTTCTTGACAGTTCAAAGGCGTCATGTTAGAAGAGTGTAACAACCACATGTTGCATATGGCTGATACGACCTTCTGCCTCTCATTGCAAGATGCGGGCGTAGCCAGGACTGTGATACATATGACCACATATCGTGATGTACTTTATTATCGTGATAAATCACTTTACAGGCTTTAGGAAGGACCTTTGCATGTAGTTTACTATGTTACCAACATAGACCAGGCATTAAATTCGACAATAAGTTACCAACGTATCAAACATAAGATCACAATGTAATTGTTTGATATATTTCAGGCACTAAAGTTCGAAATCTTAGTATCGCAAATTAGGGTAAGGTTTACCCTATTAGATGACAGGTAAGTGTGCTTTACATCTTGTGGACACCGAGGTGATTATATACTGCGACACACAACTTGGTACAATCACAGCAGCTGGGAGAGGAGTCGGGCATGGCCTTTGTTAAGGGGGATTGATCCCTGTCAGATCGGTTTTACGGTTTTTCTTATGAATCAGGGAATAGACACATTGTTTTGCTTTTTTCACGTTGACAAGGCATTTGTTTCATTCACTTTTTGGAATCCATGCGGCATTGTTTCTGTTAATGTTGCGGCCTCTGCAGTCGCTCCCGTAAATAAAGCAATTTTTCCTTTTCAGCTGTTCCCCCCTGCAAAATAGTGAAAATACTATGGTTCCAGCACTTACAGAAAATCGATTAAGTTTGTATCTATGCCCTGTTGTGACAAAAATTTTGATACATCGACTGGAACAGAAGTTATCGAGAAAAAAAAGTTAAATCCAAGGTGGTAGGGATCAATACCCCTTATGAAACCATCCCAGCATTCACCTAAAGCGATTTCGGGTAACTACCAAAATCGAAATATGGATGGCCGGAGCCGTGTATCGAACTCGGGTCCTCCCGAATGCGTGTCCAACATGTTACCGTTACGCCACCTGGCTTGGTTACCGTCAAACAAAGTGAATAGAAACAAAATAAGAAATAAATTCCTAGCTGACACCTTTTGCTTGAAAAAAAATTTATTACTATAAAACTACTGTTTGTAAACTGTTCAGACTTGCCTACCTAAGAATAGAAGTTTTGAAGCAAAATTAATACCGAAAATTTAGCTTTAAAATTGTGGTTGTATTCACAGTTTTACGGTTCCGTATCACACGGTCTACAAAATATTACATTTAAATATAATCACTTTATTTACACTCACGCTTTCATTTCACTGGTGCCAACTATGTAGCAAAGTTAAACAAAAAGTAAACCCTTATTGCGTTAAGCTAAACAGTACTCGAATTAATCACTCTCTCTCTCTCTCTCTCTCTCTCTCTTAGTAAATTAGTTTCTCTCGCCACAGCTCCGATACCGCAGGACGAAATGGGTTATATTCTCTCTCCACGTTCGACTCGGAGCAGGAAAAGTTTACATAAAGTGTAATGCAATATTACGTTAGACTTTCGAACTTGCACCTACAAACTTGCCGAACACACGCCATTATTTTCAATCACGAAAATTTCGAGAGTAACTACGGCGACAATATAGAATTATTACGTATTTACAAGATTGTCCCTTTCGCAATTTTGCGCACGGCTTAACAGAATGATTAGGAAATGTTCGAGATTTTTTTTTGTCAATCTAGGGTCCGTTCTCATGGTTCATCGGAACTGATTCATTAAGCTGGACTACACACATGGTGAATTACTCGAGTCCCCGTATGGTTTAGATGGCAAACTTGTTACGCATGTCTGCGCTGTTTTTTTTTTGTGACAATAATTTTACACCAACTTTTGTGTCAATGCCTTACATGCACACCTACATCTCTGCCCCATGGTCAGTGATTGGATGTTTTTGATTCTCCCGTGCCTCGGGTTTCTACCCGCAAATCACAGACGCGTCATGTAGTAACCTTGTTCTGATAGGCGCAGTCAAATAAGTGACGCCTATGCACTAATACACGCTGCTAATAACCACGAAGCAAAGCTGCAGATGTGCAAACAAGACATTGAAACAAGTTGCTTGGAAAATCATTACACAAAAAAAAAAGTGGCTCCTATAACTAGAGGCACGATTATTTTGCGTATAGATTCTAGGTCAGGTTGAACGTCAATTATGTATACTTCACTGTCATTACTGTGATCGGACGACAGTTCTTCTGATACACATTTGACGACTGCAAACCCGTAATAAATAAGGAAATAAATAGTTGCGATCACACGTGGTACCCGCGTGTACAGTTAGAAGCCAATGAATATTCGACTGTAGCCAGTGTGTATAGGACTGAGAAGTCTAAGCTGCTACCAGGTGAATATGCGAAATAATCGTGCCTCTACTTATAACATCTGAACTGTAATTTAGTCAATTTTATCCTTCGCAGTCCTTCTGTCACAATATTTCGTATGGAATTTCGCATAGAAAACTTTTTGTTTGGAAGAGTTATCATTTAAATTGGTCCGAAAAGAGTTATGTACAAAGTTTACATGTAGTTTCTTGCTAGGTAAATAGGCAGAGCGCTTAAGACTACAGGTACCTATATACGCTGTACTTTGCACACACATATGTGTGTCTATATATATAAAAGGAAGTGCCCCACTCACTGACTGACTGACTCATTCATTCATTCATCATCAACGCCCAGCTCAAACCACTGGACCTAGAAACGTGAAATTTTAAGGGAAGTTTCCCCTTGTGGCGTAGGCGCGCACTAAGAAAGGAAATTTTGAAATTCGGCTATTAAGATGATGAAACGGGGTGAAATGTATTTTTTGCAAATCTTTGGTATTTCTCGAACCCGACGGGCTATCGTCGTCTTATTCACTTCGTTAGGTCGCAAATACAAATGTCTAGAAACAAATTTCAGGATTTTTCGAAAATTTTATATTAAGAAGGTGAAAAGCCGTTTAATTCGTTTACAGTAAATCTTCTCTTCCTCTTAAACCACCTGAGATATCGAAGTGATTTTTTCTTTAAAATGAAGCTTACGCAAATACCTAAAAAGTAACTTCAGGATTTTTCAAAATTCGTTTCTGAAAGCCGGTAAAAAAATAAAACAGTTTTTTGATCAGTCGTATCACCTAAACCGTTAGAGATATCGAGGTGGCTTTTGTCTTATAATGCAATATAAGTAAATACCTAAAAAGTAATTTAACGATTTTTGGAAATTCGTCCTTGAAAGCCTATAAAAAATAAAACGTGTTTAAGAATAATCTTTCGTAACACCTGAAATAGTTCAAAATTTGTTTCCTCTTTATTTCTTGCTTATAGTTAAACCTCTTTGGACTATAGCCTGTACACGCGAAATAACTCTCATGGCCTGTCTTGAATAATTTGTAGTTACGTCTGTGGAGTTGCGGTTTTTTTTTTGCCAACCCACCATAAATAAAACCTCTTTAGACTGTAGCGCGTACATACGAAAGTATTATTACGGCCTGCCTTTAAGTATTCACTCGGGTATTGTACAAAGTTTGTGGTGTGGGAGGGATGGGGTTACGGGTTCGTATCCTGTGCAAGTCTTTGCGATGGGACATGACATGACATCATACGAGCATATTGCGTGCGTTCTTTTCACTGAGCTAAGACAATTTATAGTTCACTGTTATTGAGTACGGTAGCTGTTAAATGCCTTCATCATATATTTAATCCAGAGTTACTGTTTGTATTACATAATTTCACGCGGGCAAAGCCGCTGCCGGGTAGCTATTTTGTAGAGAAATAAAGATGAATTAAAGACAAAGATGTTCTGCAATTAAAGTACCCTCAGCGTAGTGGACTGGATAAAGCTGTTTGTATTTGTTGTTATAAAGATATACAGAGAATATAGTAACACCATCAATTAATACGTTATTAAAATTTAGTTACTCTTTTCTATAGTACACGCGGGCGAAGCCGCAAAGGGACAGCTAGTGTGTGTGTGTATATATATATATATATATATATATATATATATATATATATATATATATATATATATATAATGTTTAAATTCCAAACATGTACATACAAGGGTGGATTTAAGGGGTTTTACAGGACTGAAGGAGCCCCCCCTCCCCCCAATATGTGTTTAAATCCGTACGCGTTATTGTGCCTGCATCCTAGAGAAGTCCCATAAATATGCGAGTTTCTATAAGTGGAGCTAACTGCCCTCCGTAAATTAACGGACACTTCTGGAGAATTGTTTTTTACCAGTACTTCTCCGTACAACGACAGTTATTTTTAATAGTGCCAGCTTACGTTTGTAAGAGTTTTTAGAAACTGTTGTTTAGTGCTCCTTAGTAACGTACTAAAAATTCCACCGGAATTCGGTACCACCTGAAATAATCTCATGTACACCGTTATATATTTTAACGGTAATGTACCGTTAGTAAACGGAAATAGTTTCCGTAAAAATAAAATATCAAAATGTCTGTAGTAAATATACACTACGGAATCATACGTAATATGTCCATAAGTCTGCGAACACTTGCACGGAAGAAATCGTAAATGTATGGGTTCGAGATGAGATTTTTAAATGTTTGTTGAAAATGGAGTTTACTGTTAGAATTTAGTGGTTTGTGGACATACGCCATCGCTCATGGTTTTTTTTAATCAAACCTATGTTGAATGACAAAGTACAAAAACGAACAAGAAAAAAAACAAATACATAAAACACACGCACAAAATAGAAAATAAGAAATTCCAGAGGAATTCTGACAGTTTTTTTTTTCAAAATAATTGTTATGTTAGACAAAAAAGAATTCTAGAGATAGAATTCAGTCGAATGTCGACACAACATCCAGTCAAAAAATACAGACACAAATTTAGAACCAGATTCCGAATAGGAAAAAAAAGAAGGAAATAGACAAAAACAGTGAACAGTAACCAACAAACATAAGACAATAGACACAGCTAATCGGAACACCAAGATGTGAACGAAGTTCCTGAATGGCAAACCAATTCATTGCGGGTACATATACATCGGCAGTACCCGACCCTGACTTGAATGATTTTTTGAACTTCTGAAATTCTTGGTTGAAGATTCATCTTAGGTTTTTTATTTTCTGTCTTACTTCTGACATTCCAAATCCATATTTACCAACTTCCTTAATTACGTACTCTAACGCATTTTGTCTCCTGTTTTTTTGTTCTTGTATGATGGGCTACTCATTTGCCACAAGCATTCATGTTCCCGGTATAGTTCGGCAAATTTAACACTTTCTTCTTCCGTCCACTTCATCGTACAGAAACCGTATCCGGCAAACAACAGAATAGTCTTGAAACAACTTTTAAAAACTGCGGGGCTAGAGCATGCACTGTCTGAGGTCTGATGTAGTATACTCGACTGACCGTTTACACGGGGCGAGCAGTGAAGACGAGCGTGTGACGTCATGTAAATAGATGATGGTGGGGGAAGGCGAGCAGTCGAGTGGCTGGGTCTTCCCCTTAAGGCCATTTCACACGATCAAATATTTATTGAATTCAATTTATTGAATAGCATGTAGGTTCAAGATATTTTATTCAATAAAGATTGAAGGAACCACCTCAAAAGTTATCACACGATTTTATGAAAACAAATTATGCATAAAATATATATTGTACCTATTTTACGATTATCTACTAACTTTGCACGACACAAAAATATTTGGTTTAGCTGTTACGAAATTTCTTCTCATTATTGTATGTATTATTAAAAAGAAATGATGCTCGGTTTTATTTTTAATATGAATATATTAAAATGTACAACTCAACTAATATGTTATTTGAATTAATACTGTCAGAAAAACCTATCCTCCATTCTAAAATATTTTGATCCAAGAAAATTTCAAACATGTTCGGAACGAAAATCTTTGACGAAATTCACGACATTCAATAAATTTAAAGACAAAATGGCCGCGATTATGACGTCAATTTGGCGTCACACGACATTCAAGAGATTGAATTCAACAAACTTTATAGAAAATTGAAGGAAAATTTGATCGTGTGAAAGGGCCTTAAGCCACTCGGCTCGCCCTTCAACTGAGCCGAATTGTCACATACCTCATACTCGCTCAACCGTTTACATGGGTCTTGTGGAAAGGCGAGTTGCTACTCGACCACTCGACTCGCCCATCTACTCGACCAGTGTAAACGAGGCTTATGGACGCAAATTACTGGTCTGAGAGAAATAGCGTTACTCTGAACATGCTGTTCCAACACCAGCTAGGCGTTAAAGTGTATTTATACCAAGTGCATTCCTAGGGGTTGATAGCACAACTGTATTCCGCGTATAGCTGCGATGTGACTGAGGATAGTTGGGGAGGATATGCCAGCCACTCCGGGCAGTCTGCGGTAAACTGGAGGTGATTACCGGTCGCGAGCCATCAGCGACGAAGCATCATCGGACAATAGCCTGTGTAGAGAGAGATGATTGAACGACCAGGAAGATTGATACGCCGTATGACGTCACTGTTGGCGCCGGCCAAGCGCGGGATAGCACAGCGTGTCATCAGCCAGCCTTCATACCGAATACTCGGACAGGGTAGATATGACCAGAGTCATGCGAAGGTGAGTGTTGTTGGGTCACGTGGTAATGGTCAGTGACGAGCAATCTGGAAACTTCTGAGATATTTTAATGTTTGCTGCAATGAGGGTATACAACAATAATGTATGGATTTATGGGCATACGTCATTGCTTATGACATGTTATTATAAACTAAAATACTCTGTGTGAAACTTTTGGAAGAAATTTCCTATGCAAGAAATGTTGCCGTATTGTTTTTAATTTCAATACTTAATGACTAAAATATAATTTTTAAGTAATATTACAGTTAATTTATGCAATAATTTTGAAGACATTTTCGTAAAATAATTTTTGTTTGAAAGAGTAGTATTTAAATTGATGGTTAATTTAGAATTATGTTTTTTATTTCCTATTTAAAAGTGTCTGATAAATAAATAAACGCTGTGAACTCCAATTAAAATGCACACTTTTTTTTGTCAATACGAAACAACTCCAAAACAATAGTCCTAGATAATGATATTTGCCAACTATATTAACAACCTTTTGCCCAGAATGATGCATTTACTAAGCGAGATCTCTTTCGCTACAGTTAAGTATAAAATATTTCGGCGCCAGGGAGTGTACTTCAGAAATACGTTACTCGAGAAACAATTTCGCTCAGACAGTTGGCCAAATCTATTTTCTAAGGCTACTGGTATTTTATTTTGGTGAATTGGTTTCCTGAAAACTACAATTTTAAACTGAAGCTTTCAGCGCTAAATTATTAACCATGACCACGTAAACTCTTCGTCTGCAAGGTAGGTTGGCGAAGCATTAAAAGATCGTTTATGTTCAATAATACCACGATATGTGTAACTGATTATGAAAGAACAATATATTTCACTAAAATTGTTCAAGATATTAATCTAGATAAGCTGATATAGTGTAGCTTAAGTAAAGATCCTGCACTCGATATTCAGTTCTTATGACTGTAAATTGTTTTCCTCGATGAGGGGCACTCATATTTGTATTGTTCATTTAACTAACCTATCCAACAATTGCCTTGTTCCAAAGCTAAGCATGCGTACACGCAGATACACTTGTTTTCCACGGAAATATTCCATGTCTGGTTGAGGTACGAAATGCTTAATCTCACACTTATTTCTGTCACTGTGTTATTTTATTATCATTCTTCTGGTGGTATGTCAAAAAGCATAAAGTGTCGTACTAAACTAACTATAACTGTTACACTTAAATGAATGTTTTTCACTGCCAAACGTACCAATGATAAAATTAAGGTTATAGATGGTTACAGAACATACCGAAATTCAATTTTTGGAAAATTATTTAAGCAAATATTATGTATTTATTTAGTTGGTTGAGAGCTGCTTTTCTGCAGATACGTTCGAACAACATAACAGTATTTCACAATTTCGTGACCGAATGAAATCATGGAGTGAGAAGTAACTGCTGCCTACAAACTAAGCGTCCGTGAGAGTACCTTTACAACTCGAAACATTTTAGTGACAGTTGCACTCTGTTTCCGGCATATCTCTATTTCATTTGTCCACTCAGAACTCGCCTGGTGTATCCACAAATATTTGTCATTGCTCCGCTGTGTTGGAGGATGTGACGATCTCCAAATGCACTATCAACACTGACTGGCCGTACGTTCATACCGCTGCCGAAAATCTAGTTTGGGAATGTCAACTTTCGAAACCAATATCTGGGCAAACTTGTTTACACCACAAAGCAAAACTTCTATTTCGGAAACATGTATTTCGTCAACAAGACATGGTGGAAAATAACAGGAGTCAATACATTCACAAGAATTAATTTAAAACATATTTTTGTTTACAGCCAATAATGAAAATGTTAGAAACAAATCAAGAAATTGTATTACTTGGATATTTGAAGACACAAAATCCTTTTATTGATAAATTCAAAAAAATAGTACTAAATAACCTTAGTTAAGTTTCCAGAGAATTATTTTTTTAAATGCTTACGACAGCCGATATCGTAAAATTGCTTCGTAACTTCGTTGCAAATCGGTTTTATTGTGTAATTTAATTTTTACGTATATTTAAGCTGCAATCAGCCATATAAATTTAGAACATAAAAAAATTTTCGACTGATTGCGTCTTAAATATGGTCCACGTTGAAAGTTCAACTACGATGCTTTTATTGTAGGTTAAGATAAATATATAATTGATATTATAATAACAAATTTCACATTTTTCTTCTCATAATTTCATAAGAGTGAAAAATAAAATATTTCAATATGGCTACTGATGCCGAACCTCAAGACTCAAGTATGGCTTGTATTTCTATCTTCAACGCCGCTGAAAAATTGTCATTACACATAACGAAGGTGATAATGTCCTCTAAATATAATTTATGTTTTAAAAAAATGTTTGTTGTATAATACAACCGCAGTACTCGTCACTCCTGAAACCTCAGTTTTGCTGTTAATACCACACGCGAAACATAACTTAAATTACAAACTCAGGTTTCCCTCAACAATGAAACATGACTTTTGTGCTGTTTATACCACTCGCTAATATCAGTTTACGAAACTCATGTATCCGAAACTGTAATTTTAGAGACGGTTTAAACGTACTGAATGTTAGGGGATATTGATGATATGTTCAAGCTAGGGATGGTCCAAGTTGGAAGATCAGGAGGACAACATTGCTCCGAGAGCTGTGTTTTAGGGGGTGCCGGACAAACCTACCGAAAACAGTTCATAATACGGAGATGAGTAAAAAGAAATAATAATCATACTATACAGGATATCCAGTACAACCGGATGATAAGCACACCACTCAAATCATGGCCTAAATTGGAGGTGAAATTGTAAATGTCAAAATGTTGTACGACGACATTTTACACGCACACTGTGGCAGCACTGCATGCAGAACATTCCCTCTTGCGCTTAATGTCGAGGTATTATTTTATGTGTGTTACGTCAAGTAAGGGCAAAATCATGTTTGGATTCACTGATATTTTAACCTGCATCCATAATATGCAGACCAGAACAGTAGTAGTAAGAGCCAAGCAGACACGGGGCTGGTATCAACAACCTCAGACAGCCAATAAGCGGCGAAGTTCGCCCTTATCAAATAAGCTAGCACATAATTACACATTTGTATTACTATGAAGTCTCTGATAGAACCTAAAGAAGCAGAGAATTAAGAACTTTCAATCTCACTGACGAAGAAGCAGACCTGAAGATGTGTACATAATGAGTTGCAACAAGTTGACACAAAATTATTTTCACAGAACATTCGTGGCTCTACTGATACAGGCTACAGTATTCAGACACACGTACAGACTGAGGAACTCCAGCAAACTATCACAAAAACCTAGAAATAATTTTTTACATTAAAGACGAATAGTGAAAAACAGAACCTTTCGTAGTCTGCGTACTCGTGTATTACCATGGACGTCTTTAGTAGAAGGCCGGAGTCTCGAATGTCACAACGCTGCATCGGAGGCCTGCTGCCGGTCGCCCATTGGCTGCCCTAGTAAGTTTAGACTTGTACACGTCACTAAAGCTGCAGCTATACACGTTGCAGAGACTAGGGTGGGCAAGAAGTGACAAGCAGCAGGCCCCCGAAGCAGTGTTGCCACATTCAAGACTCCGGCCTTCTACTAAAGACGACCATGGTATTATCCAACGATATGCCTGTGATCTTTGAACGATTATGGCTAGGAGTATGTATTATAAACTGAACCATATTTGTGGACATACACAATTGCGTGCGAATGTTGCCAAGTAGTCAAAAACCTTAAATTAAAACTAAAAGCATAAATTAAAAGTGATTATTAGCTGTTGCCATTAAACATTATAGCATAAATAGAATTCTGGAAAGAAATCTAGATGTATCCAAAAATACGGCACAAAAATAAAAAAAATAGATCAATAACTTCACAAATAATTCCGGAATGGAATATAGCCGTATTATCAAGAACAAAGACTGAAAAAATAAATTAACTATAAAATAAAACAACAAAATATGGTGGAAAAAATGGTGACAAAAAAAGACAAGGACAACGGTGATAACACAAACGACGAGAGGCTCGAATGGACAGGAATGTATGTTACAACACAACAAAAAGAAAACATACAGAAAAAGTAGGCTTCCTTTGTCAACAGAAGCGTTTCGGGAAAAGAAATCTGTTCCTGTCATCAAGCTCATGTACCGACAGAAGAGGTCCAGCAGACTTTCTTTCTGGATACAATATTCTTTTCCATAATTGTATTTATATTATATGTTTGTTGACAACAGCTAATACTTTTTATTGCAAGGTTTTTCTACAACTCGACAACATTCGCTCGCAAAGGTGTACAGGTCCCGCAGCCTAGGATAAGTTTCAAGAGACCGGTGCAGCAGACATGAAATGGTATCTACTGCGCAACTACCCGCCTCACATTTCCCCTCCCAGCCAGTAAGATGGTAAATGAAGGAGCCCTGAGTGTGGCATTATCAGCTACAACCAATCAGCAGATGCACACACCCTCGATGGTTAGAGGCAGGAGGAGGAGGAAATTTCTCCTCTGTGTGTCGCCAGGATCTTTCCTAGCTCGCGTGACCTGTACATACACTAAATAAGGTCGGTTGCTTGATGATCATTCATATGACGCAAGATCGCTGCAATTCGAGATGGACAAGAAGGTGCTTACCTCGTACAAGAAACATGTCCGTGAGTACACGGCATTAAAGTCATGTAGGTTGTGTCCTGTGAGTGTCTCGAGGAGAGAGAGATGGCACTAGTCACCGGCAAGTAAGGCTGGGTGGCGCCAGACAGAAGAGAGGATGCCATGTGCCTCGAAGCGAGACGACCAGAGACCACGATGTGCGGCGCCGCCATGAACACAGGCAGGCATGGACTTGTTACGACTGGTGCAGGACTCACACACTCCCACTACTAGCTCCTCGTTTCCCACTCGACCGTCACCAGCGCGCTACGTCTGGAGTAGTAGACCCCCTATCTCTGTGATACACTGCAATGCGCACGACTGCCACAATAGTGCCGCAATTAGCAGGTACAGTCTATGTACAAGCCATTCGGAAAATATCAGCTGCGACATACCTCGCAAGGAGCACCTACGTAGTTCGATGTTCAATGCCTAACATGTCTACCACAAAAGGCACACTAGTAGTCGGTAGATAGGTGAGCCTAGGAACAGGAAAATTTTGTGAGTTCAATTATCCGCAGAGAAAAGTACTCTAATGTCCTAAAAGTTCTCGAAAATAGACTATTTTTTTCATTGGCTAATTTTTAGAGCCACTGATTTTGTGTGAAAATAATTTAGCACCAGCTTGTTTCACTGTCTTGTGTGCATGTCTGCATATATGCTTCATGGTTATTGGCAGTGTGTCTTCGTGCAGAGACGTCACACCTTTGACTGGGCTATTCTCAACAGGGGCACAGAATACTTAGTAATATAGAAATGAAAAAGCCAGTAGGACCACAAAGTCAGTAACACACACCAACAAAATGGCTTTGCTGGTTAGCAACATGGCGAAGCGCCTACCGCCAATCAGCGTAAGGCGGCTACCCTACTACAGGTCGTTCGGGATAAAGTGAGCACTGAAAATTTAACCTTTGAAAAATATCACTAGCCGTTGCTGCATTGAATTCAACGTTAACCATATTTTCCATACAGCTTGTTAGGTTGGCAGCAAATGTCCGAATATTATTACGTGTATTTTCCTATTTTAGTATAATAATGCTGAAATTAAATCAACTGAAATCGACATAATTATATTTTATATAATTATCAAACTTTTATTTTATTGAACTAAATAGGTTCCTACCGACTGCACATGTTATCTTCAACGCGCAAACGTTAGTTGTTACGCGCGGAAAGATACGAATTACCTGAAAATATAAATTTAACAGGGCTTTTTTAAGTGCTCACTTTGTTCCGAATCACCTGTGGCAGGAAGTAGGGCCAATAGGAAACCTGTTTGTAACATGCAGGAGCCAAACTAACACGGGGCTTGTATCAACGAGCTCGGGCAGCCAATAAGCGGCCATGTTCACCCGTATCAAATCAGCCGCCACGTTATTTCATGTAGTCTGTGGTAAGATTACTACGATATCACATGTTTGTGATCGCCTTAGTGGGAGGTGAGTGGTCTAGTCACTTCGTCAACCACGATCCCAGTAGTAATTTCTCTTGTAGAAAACTTCCACTGTGACGATCCTGATTCCAATTCCCTGCCGAGTCATTCCTTTTTTCCGCATGCGGCAATCGTGACGGGTGTGTTTCTTCGAGGGGCTCCACATTCCCCTGGTCATACATTCTGCCGTTCCTTCGTACTCACCTCGTATAAACCCTCCCGGCTATATACCTCACCGTTAAGCTACAGCTGGCGAAGCATGGAAGTGATCTAAAGCAAAAGCAACGACTATACACACGTCTGAGTTGTCTGAGGAACCACGAATCTAGTAACAGCTGGAACCAATAATATCCTGTCAATAGCGTGCAAGAGGCGAGAAACGAGTTACACAATCGCTAGGGCCATGAACTTTTCGCGAAAAGAGTTTTTCCCCAGTTCGTTTCAATGCTTTATGTGCAGTGGTGTATCGTGGTCGTGTCCCAAGGCATGCAAATATATGCTCCGACTATACATTTTGAGCACGTGGACTCAGTGTGCTTACCTGTCATAGCCAATAAACATGTGTTGTGTAGACCGAGGTGTATCACTGACGAAGAAGAAAACCTGTAGATGTGTACATAATGAATTGCAACAAGTTGGCACAAGATTATTTTCACAGAACATTCGTGGCTCTACTGATTCAGACACATGTACAGACTGAGGAACTCCAGTACACCATCACACAAACCTAGAAATAATTTTTTATATTAGACTTGTGCAAGTCGAATAGTGAAAAACAGAACCTTTCGTAATCTGCGTACTCGTGTATTAACATGGACATCTTTAGTAGAAGACCGGAATCTCGAATGTGACAACGCTGCATCGAGGGCCTGCTGTCGGTCCCTCATTGGCTGCCCTATAGGCAATTCAGAATAAAGTGAACACTCAAAAAACCCCCGCTAAAGTTCTATTTTCAACCAATTCGTATCCTTCCGCGCGTAACGGCTGACGCCGGGAAATGCCTAACCTCTCTGGACTCGTCACTTGATGTTTGCGCGTAAAAGATAAAATGTGTAGTTAGTATGAATCGATACTGTTTGATAAAAAAAAGTTTATTAGTTTCATAAAATGCATTTATGACAATTTCGGTTGATTTTGTTTCAGTATTGTTGAATTAAAACAGTAAAATACACGGAACTATATTGCGTAGTTTCGCTGCCAACCATTCAAGCAGTAAGGCAACTAGAGTAAATGTGGAATTATATGCAGTAACAGCTAGTGATTTTTTTCAGATGTTAAATTTTTAGTGCTCACTTTATCCCGAACGACCTATAGTCAGTGTAGACGTGTACACGCCACTAAAGCTGCATTTATACACGTTGCAGAGACTAGGGTGGCCAAGAAGTGACAAGCAGCAGGCTCCCGGTGCAGTGTTGCCACATTCAAGACTCCGGCCTTCTACTAAAGACGGCCCTGGTAAAATCCCAAGACAGTGAGAATTAAAACCATCCAATCACTGAGCTGCATGTAAGAAACTGAAACAAACTTGTGAAGGTGCCAACCAACAACCAACACAAAAAAAAAAAAAAAAAAAAAAAAAAAAAAAAAAAAAAAAAAAAAAATAAAAAAAAAAAAAAAAAAAAAAAAAAAAAAAAAAAAAAAAAAAAAAAAAAAAAAAAAAAAAAAAACATGATGTTACGGTTAAGACAACACGGACAATTACTAAGACAAACAAACTGTTGTCTAATCATGTATCTGAGACGTCGCAGTTAAAATGATCGTACATCTTTCTCTGTTCAAATTTCCGCGTATGCACGATAACTAGAGAATGTGCTAGTACGGGCTTAAAGAGATTCGCGCAAGAAGTAAAGATGTATATACAACTTTATGCCCGATTTTTCTTTCCAGAGAATGAAGTTGGTTGCTAGCCTCAGGCTGTTCGAAGAAGAGTGGAAAGATGCCTCCACTTTGAAACTGGGTGAAAGAGCATGCATAGCCTGGAGCCAACCATTTTCTGAGTAATTATTTTTTTATTTAAATCCTGTGTTTATATCGTATGACTAGTTTGTAGGTAGTACAACTCCGCTTCTCTGTTACGGCACTGATGGTAGGTAGTTTATTTCTTCACATTGGTGCAAAAAAAACTGGAATGACTTTTTAACGGAATTCTTTTGAAAATTTCAAACCCAATATCAGTCATATGATGCACAATTCTATGTAGGCGTTTTGCGAAATAATGCACGGTTCTTTTACAAAAAAATTATTTTGCTTCATTTTTACTTATATTCATTATACATTTTGTGATACCTTGGGTGCAAAAATCTGAAAAACTGTGAAGTTTATTACTATAAAAAAGGGGGTACAAATTATAAGAAGAGATATCGCGAAAAATGTTTGTGCCAACATACCCTTGAAAACACTGTAGTTTCTTGTGACATGTATGATTGGGTGATGACGTAGCTGTTTGCAGACCAATAACAGGCAACAAATATGACAATAGTGGGATTCTTATTGGCTCAGTCAAATAGGTAAGTATACACATATTTTATACATTCTAGGCAATATGGATAGAGGCCGGAAAATTCGTGACTTCAATGACCTGTAGGCCAGCCTCCAAGAATATATGTGAAATCGTGCAGACAGCAGTTGTTTCCTAGCTGCTCGCTGACACTGTGCAATGGGCCTGTGTTCAGTTACAGTTTTATTATTGGCTCGATTACTTCCAGGAAGTGTCGAGTAAGTCAACGGCAATTATAATCGTGATACAGACCAATAGTTGCTGGAACTCTATCTTGCGACTAAAAGAAAATGCTAATTTTTCAGGTCTCTACCTATCTCTATTCATTAGTATCTGTTGATTGGACGAATAACCTCCCTTCATCTTACTGGCAAGTTGAGTTGTCTTCGCATGACGTAGTCTCGCGTCTGTATTCATACGATGGATTCTCGAAGTCTGCACACACGTCACGACATTTACATAACTGTAGAGTTTCTGTGACTCAGTAAGGTTCTCTAGCAACGGAGTACGTCCTACAAAATACTCCAGTTGCTCCTACTGTTTGTTGTCGCTGTCTTGTACAGTGGGACTATTAGGCCGCAGACTGCAGACGTAGGTATAGTAGGTGTTGAATAACTGCTGGACGGAGTATTATTAGCCTGTGTGTTGGTAGCTGTTGGCAGGCCGCCATTGCAACACGTCGCTTCCATACACACATACACCACACACACCTCGCCGACAACAAACTAACTACATCACTATCATCTACACCAACAAGAGTAATTGTTGCTCTTGCCTGTTCGTCTACATACAAGGTATATCTGAGTGTATGGTGTTTCCCTAGCTGCTGTTGATATGTGCTGAAGCTGGTTGTGATCCTTCCTTTCTGTGAAATGTTACTGACATGTGCCTCTGCAAGGCTATAGCGTCTCAGGAAACTAAGAATGAACCAAGAAAACAGAAGAAAATATCAGTGGCGTAGCGTGGCTGTGCTACAAGGGTGCCACTGTAAAAACATTTTTCTCCGTCGATTTACGGAATTTCTCCAGATACCTCCGTGAATTTATGGAAATTTAATTCTTAATCCAACGGAAGTTTCCGTAAAACAGTTTCATCACACGGAACTGAGCAATATTTACATGTATGTATATAATGCTACAATAGCATTTCTACATATTTGCAGATTTACTGGTGATGTTATAAAAATATATCCGTAATATTTACATCTGTCTAACCCATAAATTTTCGATTTTTCCGTGTAAGTGTACGCAGTAGACATATTACGTATGATTCCGTAATGTATATTTACTATAGATATTTCCGTATTTTACTTTTACGGTCACTATTTACGTATCTTAACGGTACATTTCCGTTAAAAGTTATAACGGTGTATATGAGAACATTTCAAGTGGTGCCAAATGCCAGTGGAATTTTTATTATTTTACTAAGGAGTAATAAACAACAGTTGTTAAAAACTCTCACAAACATTAGGTGGCACTGTTGAAAATAATTTTCGTTGTTTTACGGAGAAGTGCTGGTAAAAAATTCTCCAGAAGTGTCCGTTAATTTACGGAAGGTAACTCGCTCCACTTATGGAAACTCGCATATTTATGTGACTTCTTTAGGATGCAGGCACAATAATGCGTTCGGTGATTTACTTATTTTCTTCTCGCAGTTTTACATTTGTTTTATTAATGAAACATAAATAAACATAACTGTGTTACAAAATAATTTTTCCGTTAATCAAACAGATGTTTCCGTAAAATTGCCCGTAAATTCACGGGAATTTTTAATAGTGCGGTATTATCAGCGACTATACGCTTTGAGCAGTTGTGTTGTTGCAGAGACCAAGGTGTATATATTATAAGTACCTTGCCTCTTGTACGCTACTGGCTGTGGAGTGTTCCTGACCATACAAGTCAAATGGTTCCTCAGACAACTCAGTGTTGTGTATAGTCACTGCTGGTCACCGCACACCTTGGAACACTCCAGGCGACGTCACTGGAATATATCAAGCCGAATTGGCTGTAGTCTACATATACATAAATAATAAATCTTGAAAAATGCCTAGATGAGTTGTGTCAAATCACAGAAAAGTCTGGTTCCAGTTTCCACTTGCAAACTGCCTGAAGACGGGAGCAGATGTCATCTCCCGAAACGTAGCGACTAGCTCATCTGAGAGAAACTGCTGAGTTCGTAGTTTCGTCTAGTTTTGTGTTTGTGACGTCACTGTTTCTTAGTTTTACGCCCTCAATTTTCTTAGTTCAATTTTTTTTTTCGTTTTGTAATTTGTTTTAAACTTTTATTTTCTTGTATGTTTGTATTCTGTGTGATATAACCCAAATTACTTTTGGGATTTTTTATGTTTTATCTTTTATGTGAGTGTTGACTACAGCCAATTTGTCTTCCCTCCTCCCCCTCTTTTCTTTCTGTTCGCTCGTGGTGTTCCGAGACGAGAAGCACCGTAATGGCGTTAGGCCCACAATACTTCACTAAATCATTCACCTCCCATTGCAAGAACCTTTCAAACACATTAGCGATTATTCCTGTTTTGATGAAATCACTTGTCATTTATTACATTATTTTGTATTTCTACGAATAGAACACACATTTCAATCCATGTTGCTATAAGTTTTAAAACTCACCACTCTTACTATGAACATGAAATTCGGGCCCCTCAGAATGGCTTAAAACGGCTTTCCCAGACCGGATTCGAAAGACACAAAGATATAAATATGAGTTAAGACTTAAATCCATGCTGTATGCTATTATGATGCATACCATTATGGTGTACACCATTATAATGGTTACCATTATGATTTATACACATATTACGATGTACACCATTATAATGTACACAATTATTATGTATACAACTATTATGTATGCTATTATGATGTATATCGTTACGATGTATGCCATTATTATGCATACCATTATGATGTGTACCATTATTATTAATTTGTATACATCTGCATTGTATGATATGGTAGATTAAAATGTTCTAAATTGTGGTTTAAAAAAGCATAAAAAAATATTTTCAGTCGGCTTCGTGATTTTATCACTTTTCCTTTGACATGAAGTAACAGAACCATGAAAAACCTTGAAAATTCAGAGAAAAATTCGCCACTAAAGTTCCTAGCCGAGCGACATGGCTATCTCCCCTTATGTCTTCTGTTGCGACGAGTAAGAAGCCTTGATGGCGATACTAGAGAGCAAGTATTAAAACTTCATCAAATTACCTTTAATGCATTTTTATAAAAAACTCCCTTGAAAGAAACGAGCTTTTAATACTCGTCCAGCGAGAGCCCAAAGCTGCTTTTCAATTTATTTTCTGCACGTTTCTCAGGCTTGCAAAAAGGGTTTTAATGGCGTGTTCCGTGTGAAATATTCCACTACATTATATTAACAAATACGAAGGGGCAGACATTTTCGCGATATTTTTTAGATGAACTCTATATCCTAACAGGGTAAGCTAGTTTTATTGTTAGTTTAATTATATTTCAGCGCGTGCTTAGGCAGTGGGGGAAAAAACATTATTTCATATTTGCACATAATACTTCTCAAGTTGCAGACGTTATTTCAGGTAACATTTTTATCTGATAAATGAATGTACGAATAAACCACCAGAGTTCTCATTTACCCAGTCAAGTTATATGCACGAAAAAAAAAAAAAAAAAAAAAAAAAAAAAAAAAAAAAAAAAAAAAAAAAAAAAAAAAAAAAAAAAAAAAAAAAAAAAAAAAAGAGAACATCGAACACGTGAATAGTACCCTGGAATAGTAGCAGTCATATTTTCTCGCGATTAATCTCTCTCTCTCTCCATCTCTCTCTTTCTTTCTAAGCCTAGCACAAACACGACCAATCATAAAACGCCAGTGATCAAACAATAGCAAAAAGGCATGGCATAACTCAAGGATGAACATCGTTTGTATCGGTGCCAACTTCTGTACTGTACAGGTCATAATTCTCCTATTTTTAACACCCGACATAAAGGGAGGGGTGTTATAAGTTTTACATCTAAGACTGTCTGTCTGTGGCATCGTAGCTCCCAAACGGATGGACGTATTTCACTGCTTCTTTTTTTTAAATTGAAATCAAGTTTCAAAATGGCCCTTAGCTGTACTGATGAAAATCTGTCCGCGTTTTTACAAGTTATGACTTCTTCTCCGAACTGCTGTGAGAATTTCACAGACATAACATGGTCTATTTTGTTTCATATTATATTTACAAAAATTGAACAAATATTAAAGTTTAAAACTTTACAAATAAGACTTAAATTTAAAACTGAAGAAACGAGACATAAAACGATTGCTTCAAAAGTAAAAATAATAATAGTATCAGTATATCGTTGACCCTTAAATGAGTTGGGAGAACTGTTAGCAAACAAAATTGTTAGTTAGAATTAGCAAACTTGAAACAAAATAAGAAACTGCAACAAAACGTACGTATATTGCGTGTGCATATGTGATAATCCCAAAACATAAGCCCTAATCTAATTCTTATTGAAACGTCTATATTGGATTTGGTCTTGTTCATTTGTTCTAATCTGTTTCAATTTTCCTAATTTTGACCTACTTTTTCGTTTACTTAGCGGTTCCGCGACGCATTTAAGAGTCAAAGATAATTTGAAACAATTATTATATTTCACTTACTTAGGCAACGTTTTATGTATCGGTTTTTATTTCTAACTTAAGATATAAAAAACAAGTTAAACCTGAACTAATATAATCGAGATAATGTAACAGAAGGGATTGTCTGCGCCCGAGATTAGAAGAGTGTCTATTTTAACATACAATAAACATGCCTTCAAACATGGGAATAAACATTTGTGTGTATTTTCTCTCACAAACTAATAAAAACACTAAAAATAATTTGTTAAAGGAATGTACACATCCACATTAGTATGTTTTAGATTATGTGCCTAGAGGTTTAAAATAAAAAATTACTTTAGGAGAAAAACAAATTCATGATACTTTTGTTTAAATTCACTGGTAAATAATAGCAAATGTACGATATTAGACTCCTAAATAAATATTTTGTTTAGAATCTACTGTAATTAGAGCGGCGAGTTTATCACGAAATTAATTTTTAACAATCACGTTTCAATGCTTTATGTGCACATCTGCAGCGTTGCTTCATTGTTATTGGTGATTTGTTTCCATTAAACAAGTCTCACATTTGACGGCACCAATCAGAATAGGGTTATTGTGATACTATGCGTCTGTGACTTGTGACTTGCCAATAGAATACCAAGATAAGTAAGAATTAAGGCCATGCTCTCCGTTTCTATTTTTTTTTTGTGTGTGATATTATTTTTTTACACCTAAACCAATCCAGTTATCATAAATTTGTCTGGCAGCTTTGTTTAAAATGGTGTTCTCCATGTTCGCTTATTTTTTCAAGACAGTAACTGCAAGGGATTTAGCTAATTATGCAATTTAACAAAATTGTAATTCGTAGAATTTTTTGTCGAAACGGTATAGTTTCTGGTCTTACAAGAAAATTAACTCTCACGGCAAACACTATTGCAAATAAAACTGCCGGACAGTTTTTTAAATATTTTCTCTCGCTTAAGGCCATTCTCTCTAGTTTCTACTTTTTAGCGATATTTTTTTACGCTTAAACAAGAGCAGATATAAAAAAATTTGTCTGGCAGTTTTGTTTGAAACTGTCTTTTCAATGTTGTCTGACTTATGTCAGGTAGTAGTTTTAGCTAATTATGTACATAGCGAAATTATGGTTTGTTGACATTTTAGCCGAAACAGGATAATTTCTTGTTTTGAAAAAATTAGCTATCATGACTAGGGACTCCTGATTTTCGCGAAAAGAATTTTGCCCCACTTTGTTTTATTGACTTATGTACACATCTGCAGTTCTACTTCATGGTTATTGGCAGCGTATCTTTGTGAAGTGATGTCTCTCATTTGACTTCGCCAATCACAATAACATTACTACAACGTCTCAAGTCTGTGATTTGCCAGAAAAAAAAACCCAAGACACGTCAGAGCTAAGACGTCCAATCACTGAATATGAAGCAGAACTGCAGATGTCCACGTAAGTGACTGAAACAAAATGGGGCAAAATTCTTTTCGCGAAAATTAGGGGTCCCTAATCATGACATAAGCCATGTTAAACAAAACTGCCGAACATATTTTTTATATCTGCTATGGTTTAAGTTGAAGAAATTAACTATTGCAAATTCACTAGAAACAGGAGAGTATGAGAGCATGGCCTTAAACATTCAGCCAATGACCATGAAGCACAGCTGCAGATGTGCATATAAAGAACTGAAATCAAATGATGCAACACTTTTTCCGCCACAAGCTCGTGGTTCAAATTGCAACAATATAACAGCAGCAGCTAATTGTAACACGGGTTCGATAGAGACCAGGGAGCGAGCGGGCTCTATCTTGCTCTACACTTGCCTCATCGCTAGAGACACTGCAATATCGCACAATTACTTCAAGTCAGTACAGACTCCGATAAACTGTAGTATATTTTGCCTACTATTATTGGCTGATGTACTTCTGCAATACGTTTGAAAAGTTTCGGGACAAATTACACACTTTCTAGTTTAAAGCTGTACAGTTCTGTTGTACAGAGAAACAATACTTCAAATAAACGATATCTAAGGTCATAAATAGAGGTACGTCAATGTCGCGGATATATTCCAGGTCAGGTTGGACGTCAAAAACGTATACTTCAATGTCACATCTGTGATTAGCTGGCAGCTGTCACGAAACACCTTTATTACTACAAGCCAGTAGCAAATAAGGGTTCGTATGACTATCGTTTGCTACCCGCGTATAATGTTATCTGCCAATGAATAATCGATTGTAGCCTGTGCGTGTATAGGACTGAGAAAGCTATGTTGTTGCCAGGCGAATTCGCGAAATTGACGCAACTATAATCATAAACTTTTTCGCGAAAATAATTTTGGCCCAGCTTGTTTTAGTGACTTACGAGCACATCTGCCTCTATTTAATGGTTATTAGCAGTTTGTATTTGTGAGAAGGCGTCTCTTATTAACTACGCCAATGTCAGTAAGGTTATTGCGACATTACACATCTGTGATTTGCGGGTGGAACCCAAAGACACCAGACAGTTAAAACATCGAATTGCTGACTTAGAAGCGATGTGCACGTAAAGCAACGAAACAAACCAGGGCAAAATTATTTTCTGGGAAATGTTTGTGGCCCTAATGATAACCAATGTGAATACAAAATATTCAAAGTTAAAAACAGCACGTTGTGACTAGTCAACTTTCCCGTGAATTTCCGGCGGCATCATCACTAGAGACCCGGACATTTCGCGAATTCATTTGAGAAAACGTTATATTTCAAAATCCTGTACAAGTTAAAATCACATCGTGATTTGGTTGCGGTAACTGAAACTCATTCTTGATGACTGAGATACCAATAGCAGACCTGCATGAAAACTATCTCTGACTCCCAGACTACTTTGTTGTAAGTACAACTGTCCACTCACTGCAGCAGTAGCCAATATACAAGACATAGTGTACAGAGGACTGTGCAGTCTAGCCAGCAGCTAGTTGAACCCGCCACAGTTCCGGTGGCTCTGTTCATCGCCTAGGTGGTCGAGAGGTCAGACCATTCGCCTCCCACCAAGGCGATCCGGGTTCGACTCCCGATGGGGTCGGTCCCCGGATTTTCGCATGTGGGAATCGTGCCGGATGATGCCGTTGGTCGGCGGGTTTTCTCGGGGATCTCCCGTTTCCCCCGCCTTTTCATTCCAGTGCTGCTCCACACTCATCTCATGTCACCCTTGACCAGCGCTCAAGCCCTAGATGTTAAGCGCTGAACACAAATCTCTCACTCACTCCGTTCATCGCCTCTAGACGCAAGACTCCTAACTGGCGTCTGTCTTTCCTTTGAAGAGCTCTCTTGAAGGAGCCGACATTATGCAGAATCGAGGCGTGACGTCAGAAGCTAAGTTTGTCTGGGTAATACAGCGCTGTTTGCTGGTCGAGGTAGCATCTAGGTTGAGGATGAGGAACAATGCTCGCATTAACCTCGGTGCAATGTGCTGTCGGGGACTGCTGTGATCTGCTCACGGCAGCCATTGTCGTCGAGGTTTACGACGTCTCCAGTCGCTACTTGGGGAACTGCCTAGTCTTTGATGTACGCCAGAACTTTCAGCTTCATCACACCTTGCTAATATCGCCCGGCCTCAAGGCAAACGACCACTGGGACCCGCTGTTGACACACTGTACCAAACTTGCTAAACAGTAACTTGGAGTGAAGTGAGGAGAATTTGGTCAGCACTTAACAACTAGGTCATAAGAGGGGTGACGTGATGTATGGAAAAGTGACGTAAAGAAGGGGCGGGGGAAACGGGATCCCCGAGAAAAACTCGCCGACCATCGGCACCGTCCAACAAGATTCAAAACATACGAAAATCCGGGCACCCACTCCGCTGGGAAACACTAATGAAAATTGTTCAGCCATCCACAGAATGGGACAGTTAACCATACTTCAGCACAGAATATTAAGTAAGACAGAAGTGAAATAGCAAGTAGGATGGCAAACGTCACACACGCCAACAAAATGGGTTCTCTGTCCAGCAACATGGCAGGAAGACCTACCATCAAAGAGCCTAAAGCGACTGCACCGCTAGTCGGCAGTCATAGGAAACAAGCAGGAGCCAAACATACACGGGGCTTGTATCAACAACCTCTGGCAGCCAATTAGCGGCCAAGTTCACCCGTATCAAATGAGCCGCCACGTCATTTCACTTCTTTATTTGAAAAATGATTTTTTTTTTTTTTGCAAACGATGCCTGAATTCGAGGGCACGTAGCGCCAGAACCACTAGAGTTACGGCGCTGCAAAATATTTTCTGCGCCTCTTACATCCTTCATCTTTCGGAAACCATCTTAAACAGCCCCTTCCTACACACTCCATGGGAGGAGATAGGCACACAAAGGGGGTAGGCCTATGTTTTCGACTTTTTCGCACATAACTGGCTATATAATCGGTTTGAGATATATACTTGAAATTTTGTATGGGTACTTAATTGTATGATACCCCGACAAAAGTATTAAAATTTTTTGCAAATTTTTGTTTTTAAGAGGTACCCCTTTTTTCAGGGTGCTCCCAATTTTTTCCCCACAAACTCGTTCATTGTTTTGTGTTTATTAGCTAGAGCATAGAAAGTTTAGTGGAAAAAATTTTCCGAGAAAAAATATTTTACCAAGTTTTTTAGGGAGTACAAATTTGTGGGCCTGTAACGTTGCGCTTTAAACTGTGAACGACTCTAACTCATTTGTATCCGTACCTAAAGATTTTTTATCAGATTCGAAAAAATATTTCGTCGATCTAAAACAATCCTCTAATGCGTTCAAAACCTCAATTTTTTCTACAAAGTGGGCCGCAGATCCTCTCACATGTGCCGTCGGCCCTCGCACCAAGGGCCTCAGGAGCTCGAACAGTCGGCCTCAGGCCCATTCACTCAAGCCGAAGGCCCGAGAATCCATATCGAATTGGGCAGAAAACAACAGTTAACACCCGTTCAAATCATCACGCTAGTCTAGCGAGTCCGTTATCTGTTGTATCCATGACTCACATACTTTCAGAATCGCAGTAACAAGAACCTAACTGGATCACTGAAGTAAGATGGTATCTAGAGACCTGAGTGAGTGATTTTGGTCAGCGGCAACATCGAGGTCTTAAGTGCTGGTAAAGGGTAACATGACGTGAGTATGGAGCAGCGCTGGAACGAAAGGGGGGAACGGAGGATCCCCGAGAAAACCCGCCGACCAACGGCATCGTCCGGCACGATTCCCTCATGCGAAAATCCGGGGGCCGACCACGCCGGGAATCAAACCCGGATCGCCTTGGTGGGAGGCGAATGGTCTGACCATTCGGCCACAGACTAAATAGTAATACAGACGTGAAATGACGTGGCGGCTCGTTTGATACGGGCGAACTTGGCCGCGTATTGGCTGACCGAGGTTGTTGATTCCAGCCCCGTGTATGTTTGATTTCTGCATGTTACGACACGTTTCCTATTGGCCTGGCTGCCGGCTAGCAGGGCAGTCGCTTTACGCTGATTGGCTGAAGGCGTATCCGCCATGTTGCTGGCCAGGGAAGCCATTTTGCTGGCGTGTGAGACTGAGTTCGCTGTCCTACCAGCTATTTCACTTCTGTATTCCTAAATATTCTGTAATTCGGCCACCGCAGCCCCCTCTAGAGACCTGAGAATTTCACAAATAATTGTAGTTACATTACAAGCTATAATTCAAACACCGTACGTTACGGTAGTGTTACCTGCGCAGTTGGCACGCGCCTTGACACTTCCTTGAATGCGAGCCAATGAAGGAAAACGTAACAAATAGCAGTCCCAGTCATGGTTTGCCACAATCTCATCATGCAGGCATAGTGTACACGTGAAGTCTACCCTAAATATGGGATAACACACAAATAACACTTGTATTATACCGAAATTCTTTGTACTACAGGAAAAAACACCAAGCTTACAGGAATTTTCTAATAATAATTCAGGCAAATGTTCGGACACATTATAAAATTAATCTGTACACAATACCGTATGCGTAGAAATAGTAGAAAATCGCCAGAATCTTTCGGTCCAGCGTACTTTGAAAAACAGTGCAGCGACCTCACCTTGTATGATTGGTGGATGAGGATGGTTATGTAGTTATTTAAATACGCATCCGTAGAAATAGTGAAAAGAGACCCGAAAATGTGGCGGGTTCAACTAGCTGCTGGCTAGACTGTGTACACTATGTCTTCAGCTTCTTGTATATTGGCTACTGCTACAGTGAGTGGCCAGTTGTACATATAATAAAGTAGTCTGGGAGTCTGAGAGAGTCTTCATGCAGGTCTGATATTGGTGTCTCAGTCCTCAAGGATGAGTTTCAGTAATCCAGACCAAATCACGAAGTTATTAACGTGTACAGGAGTTTGAAATAACTTGTTTGTACTAGCATACCCTTGAAAACACTGTAGTTTCTCTCAGCATGTATGACTGGGTGATACACGTCCGACACAAACTATCTGTCAGCAGTCCAATAACAGGCATCAAATATTAGAATAGCGGGATCCTAATTGGCTCAGTGAAATAGAGTAACAGCTCCACATACAAGCTAAAGTCAGTAATCTTCTGGTAAGCATGAACGTGCGTTGAAACCCAGCAAAGAGTCAAGTTTTCCCACGATAAACCATCATCTCTACCAATCACAAATATTCAGTAACAGCGCACCAGAGCTATCATTGGCTCAGTCAGATGTATACAAGCCAATAACGTATTAAGAACGTCACATGTGGACATGCTATACTTAGGGACCGTGTTCTTTCGCGAAAAGAATTTTGCCCCAGTTTGTTACAGTTCCTTGCGTACACATCTGCTGTTCTGCTTCATGGTTATTAGCAGCGTGTCAATGTGAAGAGCCATAGCCATCTTTAGTATAAGACCGCAGCCATAAATCTGGTAACACTGTCAAGAATGGTTCTTTAACACTTTTTGTAGCTCTCCAATGGCAATGGTTGTTCCTGATTAGTTATTTAGTCTACATGCCGACGAATCAAGGAAAGCCATTGTCGCCGGAGAGCTTAAAAAAAGAGTTAAAAATGACCCTTCTTGGCAGTGTTGCCAGATTTATGGCCGTGGCTTTCTACTAAAGATGGTTATGGAAGAGCACCATCTCATTTGACTGAGCCAATTACAATAACGTTCCTGCAACATCACACGTCTGTGATTTGCCGGTATAATACCAAGGCTCGTGACAGTTAAAATAGCCAATCACTGACCACGAAGCAGAACTGCAGGTGTGCACATAAACCAAAGTGAGGCAAAATTCTTTTCGCCAAAATTACGGGTCCCTAGCTGTATTTAGCGACTCCTATTTTCCGTGAAAATATTTCTGTACCAGTTTGTTTCAGTGCGTCTTATGCACACCCGCAGCTCTGCTTCATAGGCAGTGATTGGCTGTTTTAAATTATTACCTGTCTTTAATGGAAATCACCGACGCGTGGTATCGCAATAACATTATTCTGACTGGTATACAGTCAAGTGAGAAATTTGTTCCACAAAAATATGCTGCCATCAACAACGAATCGAATCTGCTGATGCGTACGTAAGGCATTGAAACTAGTGCAGAAATACTTTCGTGAAAATCAAGAGTCTCTAATGACTTGCCTCTATCTCAGCATGTTATCAACAAGCTATCGAAATCTGCCCTAGTGTACACCTGAACATAAGAGCGACTTAGATCTTGGTACTACAGAAAACGTCTCCAAAATTACTGAAATTTTCAAATAATAATTCTTGCAAGTCTTAGGACGTGGAAAAAATAGGTGTGTAGGCCTACACAGCTCCGTGAATATGGTGTGCTTGGTAAACAGATGTTCACTCGTCGCTGATCTTCTGTAATGTTTGTTGGTCTTAGACACTAGCGACTCAAGAGTAGGGCGCTGCGCTTTACTCGAGCAGTACAGAGAGAGAGAGAGAGAGAGATCAAGCTTGGAGGGTGCTGTATCAAGCTTCGTCGCTTGAGTGCTTCCTAATCAACAGGTCGTCTTCATCCTTCTCTTATCAGTGCGCGCCCACGCGGCTGGCCTGAAGTCCCGCTGTTGTAACCTAGGCCTGCACCAGTGGCGAAACACGCTCTCAAGTGTAGGGAGGGGCAAGCGATTAGACAACCCCCTCCCCATTTTTCCAACTAAGGAATTTGCAACTGCTTTACGAATTTTAATTTCATTCACAGAAAATAACCAGCTAAAATTCGTAAAAAGAATATGAATACAGTAGAATCTCATTAATGTAAACCCGAAGTGTTCTAAATTCTGTTTTTGTAATAACGAGGTTTGTATTAACAGGTGTTTACAAAAATTCAAAAAGTTTTTAACTGTTGGCCTACTTTAAGGGTGTTTAGACAAAAAATAAATTCTTTCATATCACCTCCATGACTTCCTTTAACCATTGAACTTGACTTTACATTGTGTCATGTATACATACACTTTTTATTGAGCATTTAAGTTAATATTTTATTTGTCATTTGTTGTTGGGCTCCGGTATTTTGCGTGAAAATAACTGTGCAACACTTTGTTTAACGTACTCTGTTGTCAGTGATTGGATGTTTTTAAAGGCAATTTCACACGATCAAATATTTATCGAACAGCACAACGATTCAGGACATTTGAAATAAATAAACTAGTTATTTTGCAAATATCTACTAATCTGCACGCCACTAAAATGTTTGGTTAAACCAATACAAAATTTATCATTATTTTAGTATGTATTATTTAAAAGAAATTACGCATATGTTTATTGTTATTATGATTTATGTCGCATACAGAACTAAAATATTATGTTATTAAAATTTTTCAATGACAGAAAACCTCCTTTCCGATTTTAAATAATTTGATGCAAGAAAATTTCAAACGTGTTCAAAACTAAAAAACTTGACGAAATTCAAGACACTCAATAAATTGAAAGACAAAATGGCCGCGGTTATGACGTCAGCATTGCGTCACATAACATTCAAGGAATAGAATTCAATAAATTTGAAGGAAAATTGAAGCAAAATTTGATTGTGTGAAAGGGCCTTAGCTCTCGTCGTCTCGGAACTCGACCCGCATATCGCAAACGTGTGACGTCGCAGTATCGTTATTTATTGACTCAGTCTAGAATGTGACGCCTCTACACAAAGAAATGCAGCTAACAACCATAAAGCATAGCTGTAGATGTGCACATAAGCATAGCCATCTTTAGTAGAAGGCCGCGGCCATAAATCTGACAACACTGATAAGAAGGGTCATTTTAACACTTGTTTTTAGCTCTCCAACGGTAATGGCTGTCCCTGATTTGTTATTTGTCTACACGCCAACGAATCAAGGAAAGCTATGCCGTTGGAGAGCTTAAAAAAATTGTTAAAATGACCCTTCTTTGCAGTGTTGCCAGATTTATGGCCGAGGCCTTCTACTAAAGATGGCTATGACATAAGGCATTGAAACAATGTGGTATAAAAATCTTTCGCCTAAACTACCGCGCCTAAATATTGTCGACAACGAGGTCATTAGAGACGGTCACACATAAGTTAACTTTCTGCACAAGTACAGGAGCTAGGAGGGCATTGACGTGTACGAATAAATGAGTAGACTATGTAATCTATTTTCTTATATATAATAACGTTTATGATACGAAAAATACGAAAGTTTTAATGTAATAACCATTATAGCGAATTTCCAATCTGCAACAACTTGTATGTATATTTCGGTGAGCGCGTATGTTCCGCCGTTTACTGGGGGAAGATTATGAATGTACACATTACGCGAGATTTAATAAACAGGTGTAAAATGATGAAAACACCAAAGTTCTTAGAAAATTGGAAATTTTAACAGCCATTGTCGTGCTTGTTGTCTTTGCTGGAGATGTGACTTGGTATCTCGTACTGAGGCTTCGCCGTACCTTGCACCAAGCATCTTCAAGGTGTCCCAAAAACAGTGATTTCTTAACAGGTTTTATCTGCTCGAGACAAACTGACTGTGGTAGATCTCTGGATGGGGGGAAGCAGGGGGGCGACCTGCCCCTGGCGCAGGATTAAAGGGGGTGCCGATGGAGCCGAAAATATTCACCCAGGAATGAATGAAACGAGAGGGAAGGAGTCACAAATCACAATTCTTGCTCGGATCGAAGGAAAGCCTAGATCCGTTCCTGCACCTTAAAGATCCCTGCTGCTATGTGCGGTGAAACGTCAGTACAAGATACCAACAATACCGCAGCTTCAGCGAGGAAGCCAAGGAAACAAGGCCAAAGCATAGTTTATGCTACAATATAACCTGAGTCATTCTCGCCTGTTACGTAACATCTGATCACTTAAAGACAATAGAGGTTGAAATAGTGGGACATCGAAATCCTAGCTTCTTCTTACCTCTAGAATGAATTATTTTGTTGCAAGTAGAGGTTTTTCATTTCAATCGACAAATATTAATGACGAGAGTATAAATATTTGAAGACAAGGTGTCTTGACTCCTTCCTTAAATCTGTTAAATAAGCTTGTCAACTATTTTCTTCTTAACGTGTAATCATGAAGATTTTGGGAAACGTTAGATCCCACAAAACTACAATCCTTCCAGTACATTTCCCCAACTTTCGGCAATTTTTTCAAGCAAAACTAAGCCTGAAAACATTCAACAGATAGACTCAGTCGCGATTTTACGTCAAATGGAGGTTTCGCATGGCTCTAACATCCACGACTTCTGGCATTGCGTTCAATTGAAAAATACTGGAAGTCTTCTTCATACGAGTACTGCGTTGGAGCTAGTTAATTTTAAATTTAATTTATTGAAAACTAGGGCAAGAAACAAATCACCAACAACAATATTGAGTAAAATGTTGCACAAAAATACTGTTCATACATGGTAATTGTTATTCGATTTTGTAACTAGTTCAAACAAGAAAATGTTGAATATGCATATACATGTGTGTGTGTGTGACAGTGATGGGGTTGTGGGGGGGGGGTCGCTTAAAGAAGGAGAGATGACGTAAAAATTTAATGTAGGAGAAATAAAGAAGATGATTAAAATTACCACTTTTAGATATATTATTCTTACTATATTTTTAGTATATTGGACACTTGAAACAGTAAATAATACTAATAAATATAATTAAAGTTTGTATGCTTGTACGAAATCTTCTAGTTGAAAGTTTCATATTATTTACAACAAAGTACAAAATTAAATATTGGTTCTCAAAGAACACAAAGCATAAATGCATTATACATAAATTTATTTATAACCATATATATGTATAAATATATATGTGAGCCTATTTCTTGCTATAATGTTAAATGATGTCCAAGATACTAAACAGCTGTTACCGTATACTTTGCGGAAATACTGCAGTTTAGCGCAATGGACTAGTAAGTAACATATTTTCAGATAACATTTTAAATAGTTCGCCATAAGTTGAATGCTTCGCTGCAGTCTGTTGGCATTTTGAACAAGTTTCAGTAGTTTATAGAAAGTTTATCCCGTGCTTTGCGTTAAGCTATATGTCGGTATGACAACAAATAGTCCAGTGAATGAGTCGATGGTTTATCGCGCGAAAACTTGACTGTTTGCTGGGTTTCAACCTACATTTAGCTTATCAAAGTTCACTGGCTTTCGTTTGTACGTGGAGGTGTTGCCATATTTGACTGAGCCAATAAGAATCCAGCAATCTTAATATTTGCTGCCCGTTGTTGGTCTGCAGACATCTACGTTTTGTCAGACATATGTACCCTATCATACATGTCGCAAGATACCACAGTGTTCTCAAGAGTATGTTGGCACAAAAATTTTTCGCGATAAACCATTATCTGTACCGATGAATTATGCTGATATCTATGCAAATGTATTCGAAGGGAAACACTACAGTTTAGTATTTGAACGTATTAACAATGTTAGAGTAGCTAACGAATTCGCCTTGTATTATGGAGATGTGACTGTTCATTTGTAGAACACGGTAGTTGGCAACGCTGCAGAGCGCCAGATGTCCCCAGGAAGGGAGAGAGAGAGAGGCGCAACCCCTGGCTCGCTACCAGCTAGGGGGTGACAAATGGGGTGGCCACCCCTGGCAGTCCACTTCCGCCGGACATCCTGCGCTGTTGCCGCGACACGACGCTGCTTCCTGCCCGGGTACATACTACCCGTCACTGTGCAACAACTCCCCGCCGCTCAGGTTGCATATAACTCTCGTCCAGGTGCTCTTACACATACGCGATAACTAGAGATAGGAAATTTCGCGAAAATATTTTGGCAGCACTTTGTTTCAGTGCCTTACGTGCGCACCTGCATCTTGGTTTTGTGGTCAGTTATTGGATGCTGTAACACCCAGCGTGTGGAGGTTAAGCCCGCAAATCACAGTTATCCGTGTACTGATTGGCACAGTCAAATGAATTACGACTCTGTACAAGAACACACTGTCAATAGCGATGAAGTTGAGTTGCAGGTGCGCACGTAAGACACTGAAACAGAGTGCTGCAAAAATATTTTCATCAAAAATTTCCGTCTCAAGCGATAAGTGAGGACCTGAAAAAATGTGCGTTTTCTTTTGGGTACAAGCTAAAACTCAAACTGTGGTAAATTCTCGTCACTTTTTCAACTGGCACTTGGCTTATCTTACTCCTCTCAGAGGACTCTGAGCGAGTAATAAAAAAACAACAACATTCAGGCCCGATCATGTGGCATCACTGTGTCAGCGATCAGCCAATGAACAGCTGCTGTATGTTTGAGTACACATACATTCTTGGAGGCTAACCTACGGGTCAGTGAACCAGCGAATTTTTCCGGTATCGAGCGATAAGAGACCTCGTTTTCCCGGTAATTAATGTAAGATAAGTGGGCTTCACGTCTCGTCGACAGCGCGGTGACTACACAGTAAAAATTTTTTGTAACGTTTTTTGAAAACCAGTTTCCAAAAAAGTTATTTTCAAACACTACGAAAATATTTTGTAAAATTTACAAAAATCTTGTACATTTACAAATTTCTTTGTATATTTATAAACATTTCTGTAAATCTACAAACAAATTTTGTATATTTACAGCTAATATCTGGTTCATTTTACAATAATTGCTTGTAGTGTTACAAAAAAAATTTTTTGGAAACTAGTTTAAAAAAAATGTTTTGTGAAAGTACGAAATGTTTTGTAAAATGTTAAAGGTCTCCTAGGTTTATTTTGTTTCAATTCGAAAAATCTGCTCATTAGCATTATTTTACTAGTTCCCAAAGTTGTTTACGATGTTTGTAACCACTTTAAAAGGTTTCTGACATCTTACTTTTATTATCTGACTGATAATGTTCTGATATTAGGTTACAAGAATTTCCTTGTAAATGTGTAGAGACTCAGAAGTGACGGAGCTATACGGGAGACCTTGAAGAGCGCATCATATTCCATATAGCCACAACGAGACACGTGCTGAACTACTGTGGAAGACTCTCGCCTGTCCATTGTTACTATGGGCCTGGTAACTTTGTAATATTATTAGTAGAACTGTAACAAAGTTCTGTGCACATTTCTATCTGAGGGTGGATTGCGGAGTCATGTGAGGAATATCTTGAGCTAAGGAGAACTTGAGTAAAATCTAAGAATTTTTCGTTTGCATTGCAGAGTCACGAAACTGAGATATCTCAGTTGAGATGAAGTGTTACCACAATATTAGCGAGAAAAATAATTTCTCTCCGTGCATCGGCTTGCGAATGTAGCTCAAACGTATATTATTTTCTATTTATTATGCACAAAACTTACATGACGGTGATTTATAAATTTAAATTGCGTGTTTCGCATACTGTAAAGCTGAAATGCAAAATAAAAATCATAAAAAAATACGTTGTTGATTCTGCTTATAAAATGGTATCGTAACCACTTTTTTTTCATCACAAAAGTTACAGTAAAAATACTACATCGCTTCCATGTAAAAATGTACAACGAATATAAATTGTGTTGTAGATGCTATGTAGTCTTTCATTTACACCATGGTTATGTTACGCCTCTAAAATAATACCAATTAATTTAAAATAAGAATATTACACTCCCCCAAGTGGCATTCTAACCTCAATTTGCGGCCGCCATGATTGATTTGCAAACCTGAGAAAATCTGAAGGAAGGTCTGAGGACACCTTAATAAATTCTCAGTTTTTCCTTAGATTTGAGTCACTTTTCGTCTCTGCAATAAACATTTATCACAGTTCACTCAGAGAGGCCTTAGATTTTTCTCAATATGACTGTGCAATCGGCCCTGAGTTTCATATACATCCTGTTAGGACATTTTGAATTACGTCAGCTTGGAAAGGATATGTTCAGGTATTTCAGAGGGCTTCGAAACAGTGATTTTTTAAAATCTTATGGTAACTTAACAATGGCATTCTGTTCTCGTTCGAAGAGTGTTTTCTTTTCTTACATTGGTAGAATGGGCATACGTGGAATAGTTTCGTTACAAAAATAACATAATTACAATCACACTGCAACACATTTGAAATGCGTGTCAGGTGGTGCCCTTAAGAGGAAGACTTTCACTTGAATGAGTTATTTTATCAATGATTCCTTATCTGAAGTCCGTGGCTGCAAACTTGCTAGGCAGTAAACTATGTGATTAGAGATCTAGAAATATCGCGGGGTTCAACTAGCTACTGGCTAGACTGCACAGTCTTGTGTACACTATGTCTTCAGCTTCTTGTATATTGGCTACTACTGCAGTGAGTGGACAGTTGTATATATAACATAGTAGTCTGGCAGTCAGAGACAGTCTTCATGCAGGTCTGATATTAGTATCTCAGTCCTCAAAGATGAGTTTCAGTAAACGAAACCAAATCACGAAGTAATTAACGTGTACAGGAGTTTGAAATATAACGTTTTCTCAAATGAATTCGGGAAATTTCTGTGTCTCTATGTATGATGAAAACTAAACAAGCAGGAATTTAATGGAATAAGTTTATAACAACGGTGTAGAAGATGCTATACTTCTAGGGACGCATTTTTGTTGTGAAAATATTTCTGCACCAGTTGTGTATAAAACTGCAGCTCTGCTTCATGGCCTGTGATTGGTTGTTATAAACAGCCGATGTTTTACTGCAAATCACAGACGTGTCGTGTCGCAATAACTAGAGACCTGAAAAATTCACGTGTTCACTGACTATTATAAAAGTAAATACAGTCCATCACAGCTCTATTTTGTGCAATTTTTTATATTTATAGTTATCAGTAGTGAACAGAGGCAGTAAGGCACAGATCTGTCTCGAGCGACGAGGATGGACAGGAGGAAGTAGCAGAGGGTGAGAACCACCCCTTGGTCACTGTGACTGCCATCGACCCTGATGAAATACCGGAGGTCCCACCAAACAATCTAGACTAGACTCCAAGAATATATGTATGCTCAAGAAGACAGCATGTGTACATTGGCCATTCACTGATACAGTGATTGTGCCTTCATTTAGCCACGGTTTTGTTTTCAGCTCAGCGACTTCCAGGAACTATCTCAAGAGTCGAGGGCCAGTTGTGAACGTAACACGAATATATAGTAGTTACCATTATAGCTTGTTTCCAAAAGAAAACGCGAATTTTTCTGGTTCCTGGCAATAACATTATTCTGTTTAGTCAAGTTAAGGGGGGAGTTCACGCCAAATTTTAAAATATATGTACGAGGTATTGTTTGTTTTGTAGACTTATATTGTGACTATTTTTCACGGTGATTAAAATTTCCTAGCTCTCGTAGTTTTTTGTATAATGACAAGCAAAAACCAAAGTTTGCATAAAATGGTTCTATACAAGAAGCAAAAACCAATTAACTCGCAGAAACGAAATAATTACCACAGAAGAATGTTGTCGTGGTCCACAGCTGGACATGTATAAAAACATTGCATTCAAATTTTTTGTATTAAAAATAATACACAAATTTGACAATTTTAATTTCTAATTAAGTATTTTTTTTTAAAACACAAAAAATACTAAATGCCATTTTTGTTTACGTCTAGACGTAGCCCGCGATACTGTCCTTCAGTGGGAATTGTTTTCATTTCTGTAAGTCACTTGGTTTTAGTTTCTTGTATAAAACCGTTTTATGCAAATTTTGGCTTTGACATGCCATTGTACAAAAACGATGAAAACTAGAAAAGTTTTCAATACTGTAAAAAAAGTCACAATATATCCCTATAATACAAACAAAGTTTCGTACAAATACAACAATTATTAAAACAACTAAAAGTTTGCAGGCGTCGTCCTGCAAAGACGGGTTACCAACAACAACTGAAGCAAATCAGCAGAGGTGCACGTAAGACATTGGAATAAGTTTGTTCAGGAGTATGTTCGCGGAAATCAGCAATCCCTATGCATTGCTAATTTCAGAGTACGACTACGAGTGTTGGCAGAAGGGGAGAAGTACGTCCGCAGACGCTCACACAGGCAACACTCGGGTAGGAGCAGCTGGATGAGAAACTTCGTCCCAGGGACGAGACGTCTGAAGGAACCCGAAACAAGAAGGATCACGACACCAGATCAGGGGAAGGAGGGGATATTGGATCCCAGAGTTGGAGAAGGCACGGATTGAATATGGAAATGTCTGAGCTTGTAAACGGCCGGGCTCTGACACACGATGACAAGAGACTACAAGCACTACGCGAGAATTCCCCCCGAAAGGAAGACACAGAAAAGGAAATTGATTTTTGTTTTGTACGTCCGGCGATAAAGTCACTCAGGCGAAGAGTCGAACACAAGGCATCTTACAAAAGCGATACTAAACACAGTTTACAAAAACTCCCAGGAAACACAGGAAGTGAAATTTTTTTTTAAACTGCCAATTTAAATAATTCAGGAATTATCTAGGGTTACTTGAGACACATATAGTATCTTGAAATGCCTCGTGTTATGCTAGTTGGTCCATGTAACGGCAGGTAAATGTACAGTTAGTACACTAAAATTCTTTAAATATAATCAGTAAATATATGTTAAATTTTAATGTGAGGAAAACGTTTCCTTGGGTGACGAGGCAAAAATTATTTAAAGCCAAATAAAAAAAACCGTTGGCTCCTTTAATTGTTTTAAGTAACTAGGTATACGTCCACCAATTATCGGTTTATGACATAATGTAATTAATGCACAGAGTTTATAATTGCCATCGTTAGAGTTGCGTGGATTCTGCGGATTTATTGTAGGTCAGTTTGAATGTGAAGAACGAATACTTAACTGAATCTTCTTTGTGTGACTGGATGACTGTAGTTTTGTCACGCTTTGAAGTCTGAAAGTTAGCGATGAAGAAGTAAATAAATAATTGGTGGGGCTGTCACGTGCTACCTGCGTGAACTATTAGAGTACACTTACAAATATGGCCAGGAAAATATTCGCGAGTTCACTGACGTGTACGCTAGCCTTCAAGAATATACGTGTACAGGCTGTTCACTGTAAACTGAGCACTCTGCAGAACTTGTAATTAATTACAAATATGTTTAACTGGGCCACTTGATGTTAACTTTTGAGATTGTTGAAATGTTTACACTCGTTTTTGGTTACATGGAAATTTTCATATTAACAATTGTAAAGATGGCTGCAAAACAGTTGGAAGAGATCTTAATGCAGTGCTCACTTTATCATGAACGGCCTATACTCAATAGACAACAACTGTTCGTTGATTGCTCGCTGACACAGTGAAATGGGCCTGCAGTTAGTAACGTGTTTATTATTGTCTCATTGGCTTCCAGGCCGTGTCAAATAAGTCAACGGCCAACTGTCAAAGTAGCACGAACTTGTAGTTGCTGGAATTTTAGCTTGTGCCTGAAAGAAAACGCGAAATTTTCAGGTCTCTATGTGTAAATGAGCTGAGCCAATAGGTCCACCAGAAATTCTCGCATCTATTTTCATTAGAAACACCACAAAATGACGGGCAAAGTTGATTATACGCTAGCTCAAACTTACACTGAAGGTATCCGAAGCACTGTTTCTCTCTTCTACAGGCCCAGTTAGAACAGTATAGCTTTAATGTAAGGTAAGATAAGTGGGCTTTACGTCTCGTCGACAGAGAGGTCATTTGTAGGGACCACTATTTTTTGCGGAAAGAATTTTGCCTCGCTTTGTTTTGGTGCCTTACGTGCACAATTGCAGTTCTGATACTTGGTCAGTGATTGGATATTTTAACTGTCACCAGCCTTGGTATTCTACCGGCAAATCACAGACGTGGGGTGTTGCAGGATTGTTATTGTAAATGGTTCAGTCAAATGAGACACGGCTCGTCACATAGACACGCTGCCAATAACCATGAAGCAGAACTGCAGGTGTGCATGTATGGCACTTGAGTCAAATGGTGCAAACATATTTCCGTAACGGCTCTATGTATTTCGTCCAGTAGAGATGATGGTTTATCTCGGGAAAACTTGATTGTTTGCTCGGTTTCAATACACGTTCAGCTTACGATAACATTTCTGGCTTTAGCTTCTACATGGAGCGGTTACCCTATTTGACTGAGCCAATAAGAATCCCGCTATTGTAATATGCGATGTCTGTTATTGGTCTGCAGACAGCTACGTTGTGTCTAGGCGTACGCCACACAGTTTTTTTCAAGGATACATGGGCATAAACATTTTCACGATATACCATAATCTAAAACCATCAGTGGATATACTCGAAAATCTCGAAAATATTTAAAAGCAACATAGTCTGCAATAAACTGTAGTATGTGTATTTATCCTACCATTATTGAATGATGGAATTTGTGACACGTGGGAACGGTTTCGGAACAATGCACACTCATTCTGTGTTAAAGTTGTTCTCACCGAGCCAGGTGGCGTAACGTTAACCCTTTGGACTCTCATTCGGGAGGATCCGTGTTCGATCCCCGGCTCCAGCCGTCCTGATTGCGGTTTTCAGTGGTTTCCCGAAATCGTTCCAGGTGAATGCTATTATGGTTCCTTTAACAAAGGCCATGGCCGACTCCTCTCCCAACTCCTGTCATTGTACCAAGTTGTGTGTCGCCGTCTACACTGTTAAAAATTTCCGTAAATCTACGGACAATCTTACGGAAACGTCTGTTTAATTAACGGAAACGTTATTTTGTAGCATAGTTATACGTAATTATGTTTCATTAATTAAACACATGAAAAACTACGAGAAGGAACTAAATAAATAGCCAAACGCACTAATGCGCCTGCATCCTAAAGAAGTCACATAAATATGCGAGTTTCCATAAGGGGAGCTAGTTGCCTTCCGTAAATCAACGGACACTTCTGGAGAATTTTTTACCAGCACTTCTCTGTAAAACAACGAAAATTATTTTTAACAGTGCCAGCAAATGTTTGTGAGGGTTTTTAGCAACTGTTATTTAGTACTCCTTAGTAATATACTAAACATTCCACCAGCATTCAGTACCACTTGAAATGCTCTCATGTACGCCGTTATAAATTTTAACGGAAATGTACCGTTAATAAACGGAAATAGTGTCCTTAAAAGTAAAATACGGAAATGTATGTAGTAAATATGCAGTACGGAATCATACGTAATATGTCCATAAGTCTGCAGCGGACACTTGCACGAAAAAATCGAAAATATATAAGTTACACAGATATAAATATTACGGTTACATTTTAATAACATCACCGGTAAATCTGCAAATCTGTATAAATGCAATTGTAGCATTATATACAAGTAAATATGGCCCAGTTCCGTGTGATGAAACTGTTTTACGGAAACTTCTGTTCGATTAAGAACTAAGTTTCCGTGAATTCATGGAGGTATCTGGAGAAATTTTTACCGGAAATTCCGTAAATCGACGGAGAAATTTTTTTACAGTGTATAATGACAAGGAACCCCTGTTTTTCGCGAAAAAAAATTTTGCCTCAGTTTGTTTCAGTGCCTTACGAGCACATCTGTAATAATGGTTATTGGCAGCGTGTCTATGTGAAGAGCCGTTTCTCATTTGACTGAGCCAATTACAATAACGTTCCTGCAACACCACACGTCTGTGATTTGCCGGTAGAATACCAAGGCCGTGCATGAGAGTTAAAATATCCAATCACTGACCACGAAGCAGAACTGCAATTGTGCACGTAAGGCGCCGAATCAAAGTGGGGCAAAATTATCACCGCGAAAATAAGCTGTCCCTACACTCTAAATCTGAATTTGTGAATATTCACTGATTCACGCCAACGGATGGACCAGTTTCAACAAACTGAATCAGTGAGGAATCACTGTGAAATCTGTGGCTATTCACTGATTCCGATGAAGAGTGCCAACATTCCATAAGTTAATTGAATGTCCTCAGATTTTCCAGTTACTTTTCACTGATTCAATAAATGAAAAGTATTCTTTGGAAACAATTGAAAAATGTGTGAATATTCACTGATTCAGTTTTGAGATGTTGGCAGTTGGCACACTTAATGGAAATAAGTGAATATTCACTCATTTAACAGGAACTATTTTCACTTATTTAAATTGTTGAAACTGCTTCATCTATCCAGTGAATATTCATTCATTCAGATTTAGAGTGTACACATTAAGCTCTGAAAATTAATGGTTGGTAAATCTTTTCCCCGTAAAATAGTGGTTCTAGTCATCATACTACAAGGTTAGAGCCTAGTGCCACAATTAAATAAGTTCTACTGTTATCATTCATCACCAGGCGATCTTGGGAAGTGGTTGATTGCCGTGAATAGTTCATAAGGAAGTGTTAAGGGCATTGCTTACCACGCACTTAAAATCGTTGCAGCGTGTTCGTAAATAGTTTTTTTAATAAACTATTCCACATATGCCCAATGTGTCTAAGTACGAACAGAAAATACACTCCAAACGATGACTGAAAATTCGTTTCAAAGCATCACGTCGAATAGAAAAATAATTTCGGAGCTGCTCAAAATGGATGAAAAAAAAAAGCTTTTTCACCTGTTATATCATAAAAACTACTCACGGGATTAGTGTGAAACTACTGTAGGAGCATGCAATGGACTTTGCTTAAAACTTTTCACCAATAAAAAGACGGGGTTACCACTGAAAATGTCAGTCAGACGAGTAATCTACGATACCACTACAGTGTATTACGGTAGAGGCGATACCGCACCAGATGAGCCGGTCAACATCGCCCTTGGCGCCGTGCCTCACTCACACCAACACACGGCCAGTAGCAGCAGAGAAGCACATAAAAGACACGAGCATCCTTGCAGTATAGTAGGAAGACAGGTACCACGCCCAGCACTGGGGGTGTAGGGCGTGCAACATGACCTAGAGACGGCAGGCGTATCAGCCGACACCACGCCTTCAACGTAAAGTTCAGGCTGACATTAATGATCTCAGTGACGTCGAGGATATTGCCTCGAGCACAACACCTTGGCTATACACTGTCATCTCTCCTTCGTCATTCAACACTCTCTCCTTGCTTTCAATAAGGCATCCACTGATGTAGGCTCTCTTTGACACGTACAATATACGAGTGCAGATTCTTCCTTGAGCACAGGATACATGCATACATACACACACGCATATATGCATACATATGCTGTAACCATTGAAACATCTCTGAACTCGTGTATATTATTGGTTTGTGTCCGTGTGCTGGTATACAGTATATGAAGCAGTTTTTTTTAACTTGATTTACAGAGAAGCAATTTTGGACATGAAATATACTATTCATATACAATCAACTTAAAAACAAGAAAAAAATACACGTATTAGAGTAATAATTTTTCCCTTTCACTATATAGAGTAAATAGAGTATTTTAAGGCCATGGTCCATAATTTCTACTGCTTTCGGGATAGTTTGTATTTATTCCTAAACGAAAGCAGATACCAAAAAAACTGTTGCACAGTTTTGTTATAAATTGTATGTTGTCTAACTTTTCTGGACAAAAAATCATATAATTTTGGTTAACTAGTTCGTTAACGTGAATTTCATTGCTTGCAAGCTTAGATGAAACCATTGTGTATTCTGACTTGAGTAAAATAGTTAACATATTATAAAACTGTTTTAACAAAACTGCGCAACTGTTTTTTATGCGTGCTCTCGGACTAAAAAATTAATTAGTGTAAAAACAGTAGGTATGATGGATCTTGGCCTTAAACCAAATATATTTAGTTTATTTTTAAATGTCATATAATTTGAAGGAAATAACGTAAAATGCATTACTACATGTATTAGGGAAAGATATTAGTGACAGGGAGAATTTCCTGGCTTCCCCCCTGTATTTTCCCAGTTGTTTCGCACTCTCGGAGCGAGATGAACACATCTGTTGAGTGTGTCGCATTGTACTTAAACTTTTACGAAGACGGTCTCTTCTTTCAGCCGTAATGTTTCCCAGCCAACTTCTTGCCGGCAGATATCGCAAAAAAGAAAGCTTTGTTTCTCTTTGAAGAAGTGTAGGGAGAGATAGAAAGAGACTCGGGGTACATCTTCAAGTCGTAGTCGATACGTGCTGCGAGGAGCAGATGTTTACTATGTGTGAAGTGTGTGTTCACGAGGTTTGGAAGCTCGCTCTATGGCCGGGATGTTGCCTACTCTGCGCAACAGCTTGCCTCGCAGTCAACTTCCAAGAAACTGTTTGCACACGAGACTTAAGGTACCCGCCTTTCCAGGCCGTCAAATGACAGACTTAATTTAAAAAAATTACTTTTACTAATCCTTGTAAAACTACAAAGATTTTCTTTGTAATGTGGTGTTTTCTGAATTACCTTTACTGGAAATTGATAAATTTTAAAATTTAGTAACATCATCATATTATTAATTTGGCACCGGTAGCACAAGACTCTAAAAGTATTTTCTTATGTGGGTGGTTTTCAGGCTTTATTTAAATTCACACTCTATTAGAATAATTGTCAATTTAACATGTTAAACCATATTCATAAAAATCCAGATAGATAGTGTCAGTAATCCATAGGTGTATAATAGTGAGTATGTCTTTATAACATACCTTGTAACATTCTCTATACATGTTGATTAAAACTTTAAACAACTTGTCCTTTAGCCGCAACAAATTCTTGACACATAAACATAAATATTGGAATTCATACACCATAAAAACATTCTTGCATATTGTGATATATTTTAAAGAATAGCATTCACCCTTTTTTGATTACACCAAAAAAGTTATTATTTTCCTTAGTTACCAAGACAATTTCCATTTTTCATAGAACATAGAATCACTGGACTTTTTGCTTTGAAGAATTACATAACATAGACTGAATTAAAATACAACTTATAAACCAAATGAAAGCAATAGGAAAATTGTTTATTACATTGGGAACCAAAAACTGTAAAGAAGTAAATTAAATCACATTTTTACAATATAAATAAACAAATTATAGCTGGTAATTTAACCAATGGTACAACATAATCTTAATTATTATTTTAAAAAGTCATTCATTTTTCTGAAACGTCACAGTAAAATCATTCGTTTATAAAATCACAAAGGTAAAATTTTTAGTTCTGCAAAGGAATTCGTTGTATATACCGACAGTTCTACGCTAATATATATATATATATATATATATATATATATATATATATATATATAA
>PNEQ01079953.1:2500-27623 GCA_003012365.1 Medauroidea extradentata | reverse complement strand
CGGAGAAATTACAATAATTTATACAGAACTCATAAAACCGGTATTTAAAATTTAATTATTTCCTTAATGCAAGTACAACCACAAGGCTATCCCCTTGTAAGTATACAAACATAATTATTATATCACGTATTTTTTACGACATACAGTTTAGTTTTACAGGTAATTTCTTTGTAAACTGGGTTTCTAAAGATTTCCTTTGTATGACAAACGCAGGACTTTCTGCGTACCTCGTAAACAAATGTTGAATGTAAGGTTCGAAACTATTCTAGACACATTAAGAACGTCTTTAAAATATTCTTACGGTGGGGGTTAATTATTTAGTGAATACTGTGGGCATACGCCATTTCAGTTAATACGTCGTCTTTGAAATACAAGAGTACACAAAGAAAAAAACCAATAACGGTAAAACAAGTAAAATTGGCTGAAGTCAACACATACATAAATAACAAAACCTGAAAAATCCCAAGAGGATTGTATCAAATTACAGAAAATACAGAAAGTTAGAGAAAAATTCCTCTGCTTCGTGTTTCCGTGGTTGTGTGTGTCACTGTCTTCGTCTTAATTATGGTCTGTGCTGTCTTAATTTTGATGCCCTGAGTTTTCTCAGTTCTCTTTGTTCTTGCGCTTTGTTTTCGTTTTGTACTTTCAATTTTGTTTGCGATTTTCTTGTGATTTAACAAACTTCCTATTGAGATTTTTCAGGTTTTGGTATTTATGAATAAATTTAATGCAGCCAATTTGGCTTGTTTCCTTTACAGTTGTTTCTTGGTTTTCTATACGACAGAGCAATGCAATGGCATGTGCCCACAATATTCCATTTCACCATATTTTCGAGAAGATACATTCTTCAGAAAGCCTCAGTGGCGTAGTGAGCTTCTCACTCGAGGTGCTGTGTATGCTCGATCACAACTCCAGCTGTACTCGGATTTTGTGTGACACGTATGATAACAATAAACAAAACATTGTTACAAAACGTTCCACATTTTCTCATTTTCAACTAAATGAATTTTAACCACAATGTGGCAAATATTTCGTTCCTTTAAAAATTATATAATTTTCACATCCATTTGTCAAGTAATTTTGCTCGGTTCTTCGAGAATATTTTACATTATTATTTTTGTAAATATACTGCACACGTGTGCGGTTGTGTTCCCTAACATGTGTACTATAAAAATGTTTTCTTCGTAACAGAAAATATATTTCTTTGAGCATATTTAGACTGCGGTAAAGAAATATCGCCTTACAGCAATGAAAATTTTGAAAAACTCGTGTTTCGTGTTACTACATCCTTTTTTTAAACGTTTCCTTTGACTATGATGTGAGTTTCTTTGTAGTACAGATAACATGATCTTAAACACAAAGCTTGTGTAGAAAATACCACAACTAACTTCATCATAAATATTTCTAACAATCTCGATAGTAACAATTTTGTTACTATTGCTGTAAACTGAAAACAAAATCTTTATTACAGCAACCAGAATTTTCCTGTGCCAAAGAAAGAGTTTTTACGATTATATGCGTAATTTGCTACCCTTGCATGTAAGGTACCGTAAAGCTGGGTTATTTTGCCTAATTTTGGGGTTACTTTGCACTACATATTTTTGTTGTAAGTGAAGGTTTGCATAATCGTTAGTTGTTGAAGACTTTGCCACTCATAGCTTTAATAATAAACAATACTTTAGAGTAAATATTATCCTGTAATTACAACATAGAACGAAATAAATCTAATGGTGCAAAGTTACCCATTGGGGTGCAAAGTATCGTTACTTTACGGTAATTGGTTCTCAGTGCTAGTAATAGCATAGTAAGCGTAGAACGGCACAGTGTTTGTTGTCCAGTAATGTAGGTAGGATCTAGTTGAGAGTTGCGACGGCTTCCTACTGGGAAATGAACTCAGGAAACAGCAGTGACGCTAACAATCACGGGATGTGTGTCAATTAGAGCTCAGAGGCGTTGTGTTTCTCCCCGGGGAAGAAGGGGGGTTGGAACTCCACACGTGTGGCCAGAATATTGGAGAACACTGCACACGTCTCTTATTATCCCTCTCCTGGAGTAGAGCAAGGCAAGCTGCGGTATGGAAATGTGACTTTGAGGCTACCAGCAGGCTTGCCAACAGTGGAAAACATTCCAACCAGAAACATAGCCAACAAAACAAACAGCAATTAAACATAACCCCTTTACCCTTTACGTAAATATTAAACTGCTTAACAATAATTTTGGTCTGATTAGTACTCATACAATTCCTTTTAAACAAAGTGTTTAACGAAACTCGAACGAAAATCCACATATGAGTCGCAGTCGACATTAAAACAACGCTATGCCTATTCAACAGCAACATAAATAATTACTATGGGAGGCGCGTTGTATATACACTCGGGATAATATATGTGGGAGACATGATAAAATTAGTTTTAAAAATTTCGTCAATATCATCCGTGAAATCATTATGGTTTGACAAGCACATGTAGACGCATTGGCACAATTGCAACGAAACAGACTTAAATAACTCATGAATATGCACATATTTACGGTGTTACTACTCTGTTTTGTTTGTAGTACAAACACATGCTTAAAACCTGGACAAAATAATGTTACAGAATTCATTTTTAACAAAATAAATTTTAACTACGCAGAATTTTTAATCCAGAATATTTCTCACTAGTAACTAATTTGCAATAAACAGTCACTCAAAACAATCAGATTTAGTTAGAAAACAACGAAGTTGGCAACACTGTTCACTGGGGTATCGGAAAGTAGCGAAGACAAACGGGGAGATGATTCGAAAGAGACGAACCCAGAGAGTTCGCCAGTTGAAACAGTACGGATTGTTTCCTCTAGTTCAGAGAAGTGGATTCACAAACCTGAACTAGTCCCCTGGAATTACTAGAATCCTTTTGTGACAGTAAGCCATACGGTCACCGAGTCTCCTGTGCAACACGCGTTGCAAACTGCGAGGAAAGCACGTTCGAAATTTAAATGCAGCAGTTTTTTTGTATATGCTTAACTTTCACGATAAGTTTTCATTGAAAATTCTGTAACTAAAATACATTTTCTTATTAATTAGTTTTAATAGCCCCATAAAGCTGGCACATGAAAACACTGCGGCAAAGCATGTTAGGAGTAAGTTTTTTTAAAGAGATACTATTATACGCATGTTCAGTATTTCTATCTACGAAAGAAAAAAAACTATGCTTCTCTGTTCTTGTTTTCTAGATATGCACAGAAACATTGTTTCGGGGCCACCAACCTCAAAATGACTAAAAACGGCTTTGTCAGACTGCTGCCGCGTGAAAAATACCAACGGAAATCGTAAAACAAAAATAGAGAAACACGCGCTGGACTTCAGTATGCGCTTACCGTAAATAAAAGAGTAGGGTCACAGGTTGAAGTGCCGTAGTAAGACACTGACGATCCGAACACCGCACGTAGTTGTCGCACATAAAGGCGACATGGTTGTTGACGCACGAGCCATTCTAGACCTTATAGTTCCCCTGTTTCCTTACCTGACAAGCAGCATCTAGCGCCTGCTGTATACGGCTCTTAAGAGGGTGTGGTACATAATTCAACGATAAAAGCATTAATCTATAACTGTAGGTTTCTTGAAGCCAATTTGCGAAAGTTAAACAATAGCAATCCTAGACAATAGTTTCAGCCAACGTTTTAAACAAAATTGTTTCCAGTGTTACGAACTTCTGAGGCACAGTCTCTGACGCCGAAACCCCATGCATTTAACTGCGGCGCAAGAGATCTCGCGTAACGAAATAGTAATTTTGGATCAATGTTTACCCATAAAGTTGGCAAATACCGGTATCTAGGATTGTCATTGAGTATTTCATCCATATTAGCTTCGAAAAAAAAATCTATTGTTGTTTTCAGTGTTTATTTATCTACCACGCACTCTTAAGCTGCTTATTAAGGAAGGATAGCAATCCTGACCGTTAGCTTCAGTCTCGCCTATCTGTCTATCCTTCCTTCCAAGATTCTTTTACACTGTATTTGTGTATTAGTCTTCCTAGTAGTTATTAAAGAGTGTTACCTCCTACTCGTTCTATTCTATTACCCTTACCTTCCTGTCTAATAACATTTCCTTTTAAGCGAGAGACCATATAGGTTACATTAGAACAGCCTGCCGAATAGGTCTCTTAACTTCTACGCGTATAAATGCCTGCCTTCAAATAACAGCAGCTGTTCAGTAATGTAGGTTATTTCTGATAAATTCTTGCACTTGTTCACGCGACCCACAGCTAAAGAAAAGATGCAACTGCGCTCATAGGATAAATAGAGATAACATGCGTTTCTGGCTTTCTACGTAAAATAAGTGGCCGTACGCATAGATCATCAAGTTTCGTCAAATATCAGCATGTTTAAATGACTGTACGTAAAATAACTGTTTACAGGAAGTATACCTTAGTAATTATCTGTTAGTCTGGGCCACGGCCGTGGAAGAACAGGTCTGGACACTCGCCTGGATATTTGACCCCCTTGTTGTTTGGCTGCAGTTCACCAAGTTACCGAGAATATTGTGTTTTATTGGCGCTGATGTTACGGCGGTCGGACTAAACTCCGCCCACTTCCTTTCCGCTGAGATAAACAATTTATCGAAACGTATTTTTTATCAATTTATGAAATACTTTCTTCGCTCACAATTTTAAGAAAAGGGTCCAGCAATCTTTATTTACTTTATAAATTTAATAATGGAAAAAAGTTGATGGAGTTTTGAGTCCGACCTCCCGGAAAACAGCGCCAGAAGTACAACATTCTCGGTAACTTGACGAACTACAGCCAAACAACAAGGGGGTCAAGCACAATACATTGTTAGATAGGCGAGTGTCCAGACCTGTTCTTCTACGACCGTGGTGTGGGCGCAGCCAGGTCACAGACTAAATAGTAATACACATGAAATGCCCCGACGGCTCGTTTGATGTAAGCGAACTTCGCCGCTTATTGGCTGCCCATGTTTTGCTTGGCTCCTGTATGTTACGGCTGGTTTCCTATTGGCCTGGCTGCCGGCTAGCAGGGCAGCTGCCTTACCCTGATTGGCTGTAGGTATTTCCGCCATGTTTCTGGCACAGAATATTTAGGAATACAGAAGTGAAATAGCCGGTAGGACAGCGAACTCAGTCACACACGCCAGCAAAATGTCTTCACTGGCCAGCAATATGGCGGATACGCCTACAGCCAATCAGCGTAAAGTGGCTGCCCTGCTAACCGGCAGCCAGGCCAATAGGAAACCATTCGTAACATGCAAGAGCCGAACGTACACGGGGCTGGTATCAACAAACTCGGGCAACCAATAAGCGGTGACGTTCACCAATACCAAACGAGCCGCCACGTCATTTCACGTCTGTATTACTATTTGATCTGAGTTTCTGGCGTGTGTGACCGCGTTCTGTATTCCTAAATATTCTGTGGCCAGGCGACGAAGGTCTTGACTCAGTTGCTGGGGTTCCTCGGATTGTTTGTGTGTCTGAAGACGGCAACATATAGGCTACCAGTTCCCGAAACGTTGCATCTGTTGTAGAAGGGAGACTACCATCATCGTCTGCGTTATGTGTCTTATTTCTTGTTGTCTTTATAACTATTTCTGTCGTAATTTGTCATGTGCCTTGTTTGCTCCTTTTTCTACTTATTTTATTTTCCATTACAAGCCCTACCGACTATATCAACTACGTTCCAATTTCGGAATTATTTGTATGTTTCTTGACTACGGTCATTTCTAGCTTCTTTTGTTTCGTTCGTATTTTTGCTGCTCATTTTCTCTACCTTTATCCTTTTACATTACTGTGAGTTTTCTGTGATTCAACAACATTGGCTACCAATGGCATACATCCATCAAAACCATTCACTTTGTCCGACACGATAATTGCACAAATCTCTCAAAGTTCTCACTGAACAATGCAAACCAAGTCGACATTACTGGCTGAGAAAAGAAAACTGCTAACGTAACGGCCTCCAGGACAAACGTTATTTTCCGTTTGTAAAATACATAAACAAGTGAATCAGGGCAGGTTGTGTCAAACTTATGTGGTGATGACTTAAAAAAAAAAAAAAAAAAAAAAAAAAAGTCTAAAGTGTGTTTTGAATTCGTCCGTAAAGTTAGAATATTTCGGTGCAAGTCAAGCTTCCCTGGAAAGCTATTAAAATCAAATTTATTTAAATATAAAGTCAAAAACTGCTTAGTATAAATGGCGCCGCCTACCTGCTCGTTAGAGGCTCAGAAGTGACGCAGCTATCAGGGCCCCATTGAAGCGGATGGCACATCGCAACTACGAGCCAAGCGCTGAAGATTAACGCTGATCCGTATTTACTAAGGGCTACATTTCTATTGGTGGAAAGTCTGTAGCAAAGTTACGTGCCCGAATATAACATATATCCAATGTACATTTTGAAGAAGAGCAGTCTGAAAAGTCTATTCCAGATAAGTTGGAGGTTTTAGAAAAAGTGTATTAGAGAGCATGGTATCTTAACAATGACATTCCCTACTTATCAGAAGTGTGAAATGTGTTTTACTTTCGTAGGTTGGCACACTAAGCACTCGTGGAACGGTTTCGTAAAATGGATGTACGTAAACACTGCAACTCAGTTGAAGAGCGTGCTAAGGCCACTATCTCCTATTTATACTGGTTTTTCTATAATAATAATTTTTAAAGCTTAGGCCTGTACGAGAGCAAATATCACAAATAGTTTTCGCAGTTTTGTTTAAAACTGTTTTGTAACAATATTTTTTTTTTTTTCAAGACAAAAAATATACGGTTTCGATTGAAAAGCCAATTAAAAAAAATTCTGTTTACGTTATTAGCTAAACCATAGTGTTTATTCTCTTGAAAAAAATAGCCGGTATAATTAAAATTATTTTAAACAAAACTGCCAAACCGATTTTTTATATCTGCTGTTGTTTATGCTAAAAAAATAACTGACGCGAAAAAAATTGAAACAGGAGGAGAGCATGGTTTTAAGTAAGGGAACTCTGTACACTATAAAACAAAGTTCCCTTCCTAGTCAACAACTTGTACGTACAAATATCGGGTGCGCTCCGTGAATGGATAAAATGTTTTCCTCTTCGAATGAATAATTACACCGCATTTTCTGGCGGCCATTCAGCCTCAGAGACGCCGGCAAAATTACATTGCAGGGGTGACCAACAATGACGCTCAGTGGCTTAGTGGCTGAGAACAGGATGGAGTGAGGGGCTGTTGAAACAATAAAACTATTTTACGTGGTGAGAACCAAGACAAATTTTTATCTCGTTTCAAGTTATTTATGCCGAACCGTAAATTTAGTCTCCGCATATATCGTCGCGTCTGAACATTCTTTTTTCTTTTAAAAGGGAGAAAGGTAAACATTAAAATATCTGCATGGCTGGTCTGATGAAATTTCCCGAAAACAAACGGCGGCTTTTATTGTTTCTCCCAGTTCTTTATTGTTCTGGAGAATATATTGTTTTACTGGAGTAAACACTGTTGGCCGGAACTCTTGATGCTGCGAGTAAGAAAACACATTCGCGGAAGAGATTTCAAAAATTGTCTAGTTGAATATTAACGAAGCGAAGATTTGTATCCACGGAAACACCAAAAATTTACTTCAAAAATATTTTTACCCAAAACCAATGAGTAAGGCTAGCGAATTTTAGTGAAAAATAATTATGCAACATTTTGTTTCAATATACCTCACGGTCACATCTGCAGCTATGCTTCATGGTTATTGGCAGCGTGTCTTTGTTCAGACACGTGTCTCATTTGACTGGGCCAATCAGAATAAGATTATTGTGACTCCGTACGTCTGTAATCTGCCAAGGCAAGAGAGAGTAAAATCATCCAATCACAGACGATGTAGCAGAGCTGCAGATGTGCTCGTGACTCATCAAAACCAAATGTTGCAAAAATCTATTCACCATAAAATGTGGCTCCAGCAATTGCGCATGTTAGGCACTGAAACAAAGTGTTGAATAAGTCTTATAACCAAAAATAATGCCTCTAATAATGAGTACGTCAAGAGGAAAAATAACTAATTTTCAGTTTTCTGCGCATGTAAACTTCACAGTATAGGGACCAGTACATATCCCAAGTTAGAAGGCTTTCAGAATAAACTGCACTTCACTATGTATTCTCTAGTCTAAACAACTTGTACATAGTCTGCTGCTCCACTTAGTAAACATTCATACACCAAGCTTAGTAATAACTCCCTTACAGCGAGTTTAGTATTTGTATTGTCCAATGGACGACTTGAAAAGAGGCGGAGCTTCAGTCAGGTGTGGGGTACAATTCCTATCTCCATGGATACCGCAGTCAAACATAACCTTCATCTAGCTGTATGGCTTCACATGTCCCGGATGAGATGTACGTCAAGAAAAGTGATTATTTGTTGGGAATTTGCCGTTTTTTCAGGTAAACATTAATCTTATGTAATTGCGTATCTTAACCATGAAGTAGAAACTACTATTTTTTACCCTTGCGTGCAAGTCTATGGATGCGTAACATTTTTGCTTTCTGCAATTACCAACTAACAAATCAGCATGTTTGTAAACAAGCTTTGTTTCCCACAGTACTTTTCCCCTGCGGTGACGTCAGGGGGCGTGTACTTCAAGTCGTCCATTGTTATGGACAGGAAAATGGCCCACGTGCTAGAATCCATTGTGCAATGCATGCCTGAGCCACGTCTATTCTTTCATTGTTCACTGTTCCACTGAGTAGTGGCTAGTGGACAAATGGTCGGGACTTAAGTATGCGTAGTATAGTTGATTCTCCTGTAACTTGCAGGTCATTGAATTTGCAAAATTTTTCTGTCCCTAACAATGAGCAGATATACGAAGTATTCGTTGGTTATGTGGGACAATACAGAATTCAAACACTTGTAGTTGCGTGTCGTAATCACACGGTTTATTTGATAACTCCTGGGTATCTCTCAGCCAATAACAAAGCAGCAACTAACGTGCTCGTAAGATACTGAAACAAGTTGGTGGAAAATTATTTTCGTCAAAACTCAGTGGATCGACATATGCAGAAGAACAAATCATGAAATGACGGCATTCCAACACCAGCTCTGGGGAATGGAAGTTTTTACGAACTTGATTAAATGTCTTATGTACACACCTGCAGCTCTGCTTCGTGGTCAGTGATTGGATGTTTATAATTCAGCGTCATTGGTGTTCTACCCGGTAATCATATATATGTGTGGCATAGGCGCAACTAAGGGGGATCCACTAGGGTATGCCCCTCCCCCCACCCCCAAATAAATAACCAACCAAGGTCTTAAAAATTACAATAAATGTAATATTGAATAATCAGTGATACTGTTACCAGTAGAATATTCCACGTTTAGCAATGAAAACTGCCAAAATAACACTATTTTGTACCTTGAAATCCGAAATTTTCCCGGGGGAGGACCCCCGGTCCCACCGCTTGAAGATGTGGTGGGTGATCCTGTATAATTTTCGCAGGATAGCCATCCTTCCCCGTCTGAAATTCATAAATTCTGACTACGTTACTGATTACAGGTAGGGGTAGCTTGAGTATAACAGTATTCACAGAATTGTGCCCTCCCCAAAAGTCCATTCTAGTTACGCCTATGGTGTGTGGTATCGCAATAACCTTGTTCTAATTTGCACAGAAAAATTTATGTTAAGGCTCTACGCAAAGATACGCGAAGCAGAGTTTTTAGGTTTGCACGTAAGGCATCGAAACAAATTAGATCCAAAATCCTAAGCGAAAGCTATCGGTCCCGTAGCATTACTCAAGGACAAACGTCTGTAACAGTGCCGGATTATAATCTTGTATGTACTAAGCATTATTTTTTTCATTTTGAAACACATCATGAGTTAAGGCGGCCGCCTAACTCACCCTTCAAATGCTTTGCAGTGTGTTCGTAAACAGGTTTTTTCTACGAAAATATTTCCCGTGTGCCCGTTGTGCCAACGTACGAAAAGAAAACAAACTTCAGACAAGGTCAGAACCTCATTGTTAAGACGCCACGCTCATTAAAAACACTGTTTATAAGCCCTACAATATGGCTAAATACGGCCTTTTCAGACTTCTGTACTTCAAAATGTACTAACCGAATGTATGTGAAACTCAGGTTGCGACCTGCACTGAACTTAGTTGCATACTTTCCACCAATTAAATTATAGGGTCACCGCTTAATATCCCATAGTAAAAACCGTTCGACGGGAACCTTGCACGCTAGTTCAGTGCTTGGTTCGTTGAGGCGACGCGGCATTTAATACGCGCTTCAAGGTCGACCTTACTGCTCCGTTGCTATTGAGCCTCTCACGTGCGGGTAGGAGCGGAAGTATATGTAGAGGGAATGATCTATGATGAAAAGAGTTTTGTACCTATTTGTTGCAATGTCTTACGTGCACATCTGCAGCTATACTTCATGGTTACTGTCAGCGTGGCCTTGTGTAGAGACGTCACTCACTTGCCTGGACCAATCAGAACAAGTCTACTATGACACCACACACATGAGATTTGCAAGTAGAACACCAAGCCTAGCCGTTTGTACCCAAGGCGCTGAAAGTTAAAATCATCCAAACACAGACTATGAAACTGAGCTGCAGATGTGCACGTAAGGCACGAAACAAATTGATGTAAAAATTTTTTCGCAAAAATCAAGAGTGCCTAAGTAGGGACATGAAAATTTCGCGGTTTTTTTGGGCACAAGCTAGGGATCAAACAACTGTAAATTCGTGCAACTTAAAGAGGAGTCCTTCGCGGTGCCAAATTTCCCCTTTCGACGTTTGGGAGCAGCGGAATGACTAGAGCCACAGTACCGCGCTATACGAGAAGCATATCGCCTCTACTGACAGCGCACCAAACTGGCGTGCAAGGTCTCAGTTATAGTCATTTTACTACGGGACTTTAGAGGAGACTTTAATATTTTATTTTTGAATAGTGTGAAGTAAATACCAACGCATGCCTCGCGTTTTGTACATTACGAATTCGGGTAATATTTTCGGAGTTACAGCAGTCTAAAAAAAAAAAAAAAAAACGTTTTTAGCCATTTTGAGAGGCCCCAAAATCATGTTTATAACAAGCGTGCTGAATTTTGAAAACATAGAAGCATAGTTTTCAAGTGTGCGTTCTTTTCGCAGATAAACATAATATGAGTAAGTTAAGCGGTTTCGCGTAAAAAATAATACGCGTGACACGCTGCAACGCCGACCATGCGCCTGTCGAGGACTCCTCTTAAGGTTGTTGAAGTGAGGAAAAATTACAATTTTATATTTGTATGAAACAGTGTTAGTTTTATACACATTACTTGAGGGAACATATACTTCTAACGAAAAACAAAAAATTAGCTCAGCTAGTTTTCCCGTTATGGTAGTTCAAAGTCAAAATTTGCGTATTTTTACTTCATACAAAACTTGAAAACCAGTTAACACAATGGAATGGAAAAAATCATATCAAAACTACGTGTCATTGTCTATGGATTGTAGTATATAAAACACACAACAAACAATTTTTAGTTTAATAAAAAAATTTCAAAATTTTAAAATTTTTTGGTTACTTTTAGAAATTTATTTTAAACACAAATATATTTTAAATTGGGTTTTTATATGCTTCAAGCCGTAGTCCGTGCCATGTAGTTTTGATGTGAATTTTTCCATTTCATTATATTTACTGGTTTTCAAGTTTTGTATGAAGTAAAAATATGCAAATTTTGACTTTGAAGTGCAGTTACGTGAAAACTAGATGAGCTAATTTTTTTTTCGTTAGCGGTAAATTTACTCTTAAGTAATGTCTACAAAACTAACACTATTTCATACAAATATAAAATCATAATTTTTTTCCCACTTGAACAACCTTAAGCAATTGGATTTTGACTTATGTAACGCCTCGTTGAGGAAACTGAGCTAATGATTAAGAAGTACCGACATGTGTGCCCAATCATGTGATATCACTGTGTCGGCGATCAGCCAATGAGCAGTGGTTGTCTGCTTGAGTATACATATATTCTTGGAAGCTAGCCTACTGGTCAGTGACCCGCGAATTAACCCTGGCTCTGGAGTATGTGTAAAGAAGTTAACCCTGCCGATGAACCAGATCCTGGCCAGGTCACAACACGGAGCGGGTGTGTCGCAAGGACCGACTTGTGTCCTGAAGGACCATCTTGTTAGCCGCTGTCTCCAGGAGTCACTCCGCTAACTAACCCCTCAGTCGAGGTGTGGGCAAGAGGTGAGGGGTGACCTCGACTGACCTGACCCCGCTAGAGGTAGGAGGAGAGGTCCAGGGGGATATCATACAACTTGCAGCAGCTAGTGAAGACCCTGCAGTGGACGGGTCGAGGTACCTCGCGCTGCCAGTTGAGAGTCTTCAAACGTATATACTACACAACCAGGGGACGTCACAAGTTCAGCAACTCTGAGGCCACACTCCACACACAGTACAAGAAGCCTTTAAAACCCTCGCTGTACAATCCTTTGACATAACTAAATACACAGAAAATACGGTTTTGTGGTGACTATAAAATATATTGTCGACATGGACCTCACATAAATTTCTTGTAGTGGTTAAATTTTTCTTTGTTCACACAGCAAAACCTTAACTGGGGTTAGCAAAAAATTTTTGTGGTCCCCACAAAAAAAATTTGGTAAGGTCCATATTTACAAAGTATTTTGTGGTGGGCACAAAGTATTTTTTGTGTAAATTATACATACATAGCTACGAGTTTATCACAAAAAATGTTTTGCGCTGTATTGTTTACAATGCTTTACGTGCACATAGATAGTTCTGCTTCATGGTCATGAGAAGCGTGTCTTTATTTATACTGGTCTCTCATTTGACTGCACCAATCAGAATGATAAGTTTATTGTAACACAATACGTCTGCGATTTGCCACTAGCATTCTTATACAAGTAATATGAGAGTTGAAAACATGCAATCTCTGATCTTGAAGCAGAACTGCAGATGTGAACTGTGAGACACTGAAACAAACTGGATCAGCTATATGCCTATACTTGGTGCGACGTGCCCGGCACAAGTTGTATATGAGTAACTGTCGCATATACGAGGAAGTTAACAGATACAGTTGACAGCGCATCTCACCTTGCAACACCTTCAACACACGCCACTGAATACAGATATTTACTTGATTTTCCTGGATTAAGAGGCCGTATCAGAGTTTCAGGCGCATGTATGCAACCCGCATTAACCCCATATAAATCAAGGCTAAGTTTAGATTGGCTATAGCAATAACAGCATTTCACATATCAACGTTATCTTTGCGATATATCAAAGACACAGTCGTTCTTATTTTCTCTGTGTTTGCCGAAGTCAAGTATAACAAATATTACATTATGAACGTGATACGAAAAAAAAATTGTGAAATTCGTAGCAACCATTCTTTAAAATTAACTTCGGCAAACGCAGCGAAAATAATATCGACTCTGTCTGTCTCTTATAAAACGTGAAGATAATGTTGATATGTGTAACACTCTTATTGCTATGGCGAAACTAAAATTAGCCTTGATTTATAAGGGGTTAAAAAGGGTTGCATACATGCGCCCGAAACCACTTGTACGACCTCTTAAGCCTGTTATGAGATTTTTAAACGTTTGTTGCAATGAAAGTTTACAGTTACAATTTATTTGTTTGTAGAAATACGCCATTGCTCATGTTTTGCTGATCAAACCTGTGTTGAATGACAAAGTACGAAAACGAACAAGAATGTAACAATTATTTTGAATAAAAAAAACTGGTAGGATTCCTCTGGGATTGTTTTTTTTTGTATGTGTTTTATTTTTCTAGTTCGTTTTCGTACACTGTCATTCAACACATGTTTGATCAGCAAAACATAAGCAATGGCGTATGTCCACAAACCAATAAAATCTAAGCCTGTTGTATTATAGACGGAATTATTTAAATAATACATTGCTTTTAATACTAATTTAATAATAATAAAATTTGTTGTATGCAATGAAGTTATTTCTTCTAAGCCAGAAATATAATTTGCTTCTGTTACAAATATAGACTGTTCACAGTAAAGTACGCACTGCTTAAATTATTCTTTCAGCAATTAATCACCGTTAATATTTCTGACCTGAAAACTTCCAGTGTAAATATTCCCCAATCCCAAAACTTAACATATATCTGCTCCAAATAAAATACTGTTTTTGAATAGTAAAAGTGTTGGGAAGTGTTCAGTTTACTATAAGATACTTTAATTAAATGATGTTGTCCCGTGAGCCAGTCGTCACACCGCTGCACTGCCCAGACAACGAGACAGAGCTGAAAGTAGCAATGAAAACTAATATTCTCACCCCTTCCATTTTTGCCCGGAGTTAGACTTGTAAATGAGTGAGGGAAGCAGGGAAAGTTAGCGGCGGATATTTATGCGGCGAGGCGGAAGGAAGGCGAGTATGTCTGGCCTGCAAGGTGGCGAGAGATAAATCTCGGCCGAGGGCGCAGGGACATCTACGAGGTTAGCTTGTGTGCGACCTACTTTCTCTGTCCCTCCTCCTCTCCTCATCTTCCCTGGAGACGTCGAGTGGCAAACTGTTATCATCATTTCTACGTAACCAAGTCCTCACGCCTCAGTTGTCCCCTCAGAGCGTTGTTGTGATTGCCTTCACAAGCTGAGGAGACACGAATGCTGCCAAATAATGATTTCTAGTGGCAACAGTTAGCAGCACTGTGCAACAGTTTACACACCGAGAACTCCGCACACGTCGGGAAATATTTGGGTCTGTTTTAAATTGTGAAATTGCCATCGAAGCAGTGAAAAACCCGCCGTGGACGGTTGTAAGAGCCAATCAAAATATGTGTATTACAACGACACGGAGGAGCGAAAATATACCAATGGGAGCCTTAAAGGGCGTTCAAGTAGGAAAAAATAATACATTTATATTTGCATAAAACAATGTTAGTTCTGTAGACCTTACTTGCAAGAACATTTTCCTCTTGAAAAAATAATTCAGCTCAACCAGTTTTCCCATAGCAGCATTTCAAAATCAAAATTTTTACGTTTTTAGTTCTTATAAGTCGCAAAAACCAATGAACATAAATAAATGAAAAAAAAATTCACACTGAAAGTAAATGTCACAGACTACTGCCTGACATGTATTAAAATCCATAACAAAATAATTTTGCATTAAAAAAATTTCTGCTATATATATATATATATATATATATATATATATATATATATATATATATATATATATATATATATATATGCCTCTTTAATCAATTTCTGACTTCTTTATTTTACTTTGCCACATTGGCGCGAGTGGCAGTTGATCTTTGTGACGGGAAGGGGAGTGAAGAAATACGTCTAGTGGCTGATATGAAGATCATCAATTTGAATGGGGTGCCCGGAGGTCCTCCTCCCCCCCTCCGGGAAAATTTAGATTTGTAGGTGCTAACTGGGTGATATTTAAGCAGTTTTCTTACGTAAACCTAATACAGCTGCTGCATGAACGTGCAGCGTGTTAACAGAAAGTTTGTAAAAAATACTACTGATCGTGTGTTCAATATATTTATCTACAAAATTAAAACACATTTACAACAATGCTTCTCTTGTATGGATCAACGCAAGAATGAGAGGGCGGGGAAAACGGGAGATCCTCGAGAAACCCGCTGACCAGCGGCATTGTTCAGCAATATTCCCACAAGCGAAAATCAGGGGACAGACCCTGCCGGGAATCTAATCCGCATCGCCGTGGTGGGACGCAATAAATAGTCTGACCATGCGGCCACAGCGACTCTTGTTTCTTACCGGGTAACGGTCAAATTTACACATATATTTTCTACTGGGGTTCCCTCTGCTCGACTGTAGGACCATAGCCATATTTAGTAGAAGGCCGCAGCTATAAATTTGGCAACACGGCCAAGAAGGGTCATTTCAACACTTTTTTAAGCTCTCCAACGACAATGGCTTTCCTTGATTCGTCGGCGTGTAGACAAAATAACTAATCAGGGATAGCCATTGCCATTGGAGCGCTAAAAAAAGTGTTAAAATGACCCTTCTTGGCAGTGTTGTCAGATTTATGGCCGCGGCCTTCTACTAAAGATGGCTGTGGTAGGACTCACGAAGGCCGAGTTTCTTGGCTTTCGACATAATCATTTTTTGATTCAGACGGGAGCCTGCAACGTAAAGTTGCTCTGCTGCTTCAATGCAAATTTGTTTTACTATGTACTGTAATTTTTTACACACTGGTGACTCCACGTAGCCACAGAGAAAAAACGATCCCATCTTGGTGAGATCAGGAGAACGCGGAGGCCAAGGTCCCATCCAATGCAGCGCTGTAGGAACGTGTCGCTGAGAAACTACAACACTGTGAGTATCGAACAAGATATCTGAGGTTCTGGACGTGTCATTGGCAGGGATTACTGATTTACATGGTAGGATTTTTGGACCACTTTGTTTCAATTCCATCAGTGCACATCTGCAGTTCTACTTCATGGTTATTGGCAGCGTGTCTATGTGAAGAGCCGTATCTTATTTGACTGAGCCAATTACAATAACGTTCCTGCAACACCACACATCTGTGATTTGCTGGTAGAATACCAAGACTGGTGACAGTTAAAATATCCAGTCACTGACCAGGAAGCAGAACTACAGTTGTACACGTAAGACACCGAAACTAAGCTAGGAAAATTTCTTTTCATGAAAAAGTGGTCATCCGTATCTATATGCAGTACGAGGTGTGAAGCGACCAATCATAGAGCTTTCGTGAATGTAAAGTTACACGGAAGTTGATAATTCAAAATCAGGAATTGATTAGTTTCTCACTTCAAAATTACATTTAATTACTTTTATCTTCGACAAGCCTAGTTTCATTTAATTGCACTACGGTTTCGTATTTGTATTATACCCGTGAGCTATTTCAAGGCAACTAGCGGCAGAATTATTCCCTGTGCCAAACTCTCACATAGGAAAACACTTTTTATTTATAACCTGAAGTAGAATGAACATTAGCCGCGGGAGAGCGCGATGCTATGGTAAAGTGACGCTGGTCTCTACAGGGTTGCCACGTTTACGGCCGCAGAAGCTTTTCACTAAAGACGGCTATTTGACTATCGTTAAAGTAAAAAAAAAAAAAAAAAAAAATGCCGCTGTGTACTGTACCAATCCCAGAGGTGGTTTTAAGGGGGGAGGGGTTACCGGGCTGAATAGCCCCTCCCCACTAAATCGTGTTGAACATTGCGTAGCCGAAGTATGTCCAGTCGCTTCAAGGAAACTGAAGTTTTGTTCTATAATGATCCAAGCACATTTAATTTGTCCTACTTGTATGCATGTTATTTGTAATGTTCTGTAACAGTAAACAACCACACTTTTGAAATGGTTGGTATTTTTTACTATCCATAAATTCACGTAAAGCCCCCCCCCTACCTCCTCGCCCGCCTTTTCTCCTAAAAAAATACGTTTCTAAATCCGTCGCTGCGGTTTTTCCTACTGTAGTTGGTAAGACTGCGACTAGTACGTCAGCTGGCAGGAATATTATAGCGCGGCAGGTCGTACAAAGATAGTATTCTGTGGCTGTGCTATGCAGTCTTATCTCTACACACGTGGTTGTCATCACTTCTATGACGTTGTAGGCTGCATGTAACACGTGACTTTCCTCACACAACTCTCCCCTCTACGACCAGTCGGCGTCATCGAACAAGTGACATTCTCGTAGCAAACACAAGTTACACTCTACAAACACTGTCTTCGCCACAACACATAATTGTTGCGGAAAAGAAAACCTGTATGAATTGGAACCACCAGCAATTATATTTGCCACAAAATAAATTTTTTTTTGTCCCACATAGAGAGTAAACCTACCCGAATTAGTGACACTAAATCTTCGAACTTCAAGAACAGTAATACGTTAAACATTTATACTGTAATCTTATATAACTCTTTAACAGTGTTTTTTCTTGTAAAACTATTTAAAATGTTTCCAATGCGTTTATCTACGAAAATAAGATACTTCAAAATGTGTCCCTATAGGTTTAAAAACGCCGTCCGCTATTTCAAAATAATTTACTAAACTCCACGAAAGTGCTAAAAATTAATTATTCATGTTTCTGTAGTTGAGATATAATCAATCGTAATCTAAAACAAAATCATACAAACCTGCATTTGACTTTAAATAATACTTTTCACTAGTAAAATAATAGGGTATTCGCTTGAAGTCTCATCAAAAAACACGTTCTATGGAAACACTGCACACTAGTTTAATCCTTCGTGCCTAGAGGCGATGAGGTGATTGACGGACGTGTTAAATTCGACTTATCGCCTTCCACGTTTCCGTGCCTCAAATGTGAAAAAAAGTTACGTTCCACTAAGTGTTAATATCAGTGTAAAGTAGGCTATATAAGCAGCGAGCAGGCAACATGGTGTGTGTGTTTAACCTTGAAGGTGGCCTGCTTGATGTAACAACCAGGTGTGGCTGATCTCTGCTCTAGTCGTGTCACACCTCGCTAGAGACCCGCCCTTACGTTTACAGCGCACCTTAACATTTACTGCGGCGCATTAAACCCTTCTTGGGTCCTGCCCTACCTCCCGGGGTCTGGCGACGTAAACGCCTCGCCCTTGTCTAGTGCTTGACCCTGCACTCAAGTGTGCGTATTTCCTCACAATGGCGGGCAGCCCGCTATCACAGACTAATTGTAATACAGACGTGAAATGACGTGGCGGCTCATGTGATACGGGCAAACTTCTCAGCACATTGACTGCCCGAGGGCTGTTCTTACAAGCCCCGTGTCTGCTTGATTGCTGCGTGTTACGGCAGGTTTCTTATTGGCTGGCTGCCGACTATCATGGCAGCTACCTTACTGTGATTGGCGGTAGACGCCTCCACCATTTTGCTGGTGTGTGTGTGACGGAGTTCGCTGTCCTATATTTCACTTCTGCACTGAATAATTTGTGCCGCTACATAACTCATGGCTCTTTAAAGGCGTCAAGGGCGATGTTGACCGGCTCATCTGGTGCGGTATCGCCTCTACCTCAAGACACTGGGCGTGCAGTGGTATCTTAGATCACTCGCCAGATTGACACTTTCAGTGGTAACCGCGTCTTTTTATTGGTGAAAAGTTTTAAGCAAAGTCCATTACATGTTTCTAGAGCAGTTTCACACGAATCCCGTGAATAGTTTATCAGATACAACGTGTTGAAAAGCTGTTTAAGCCATTCTGAGGGGCTCCCAAAAATATTTGTGTGGTTTGATACTACCTATCCGTCATCGTTTTAAGTGTAGGCCTATTTTCTTTTCGTTCATTGTAAAAAAATGGACACACGTGAAATATTTTGGTTAGTGGGGGCTGCAGTGGCCGAGGGGTCAGACCTGTCGCCCCCCACCAAGGCGATCCGGGTTCGCTTACCAGCGGAGTCAGTTCCCGGAGTTTCGCATATGGGAATCGTTCTGGGTGATGTCGTTAGTCGGCGTTTTTTTTTTCGGGTATCTCCCGTCTCTCCCATCCTTTCATTCCAGTGCTGCTCCATACTCACCTCATTTCACTCCTCACCAGCGCTAAAGACCTCGATGTTGAGCGCTGACCAAAATCTCTCACTCACTCACACGTTTTAAAGTGTGTGGTAGGCGGCGCCATTAAAGCCTTGTTACGGAGTTTTGCAGTGATTTAGATAATATTTGTTTATTGCTACCTAATACTCATATCAAAATTTCGCAACTCAGTTTTGACACTTATATGTTACAATTTGTAGCTGAATTTTTTTTGTAGAATTATACAGAACGTTTTTTTTTTATTTCATTACCCAAAGTACCACGTTTTTCGTCGTGAAAATAAGCAAAAATGAAGGATATAGTTTTTTTTTCGCTGGCGAATGGTACATTATTTAAAAAAAAACGCGTCCACAGTATTGTGCATCGTGTGATTGCACATTGACTCAATTTTTTTTTTCCAAAACTTTTAGTTAAAAAATATTTGAGTTATTGGCACCAGTCTGAAAAAAATCTCGAGAACAAGCCCTTAAGGGGGAGTGTTAGACAATTTTGTTGTATTTTCAATTTTTGAGACACAACATTTATTCAGATTGTATTATCAAAATTTTCTTTTCGAAAAAGCATTGGAAATATTCTTGGCAAACTGCTTGACAAAAATAATAACGGAATCTTTCATTAATTTGAAAGTTGGCCTGTAATTCCTTTGCAATAATTCAGCGTGACAAATTAATGGAACATTTAATTAATTTCCTTAAGGATGTTAAAGTGGAGAAAAATTTTAATATTTTTATTTGCATGAATTAGTGTTAGTTTTGCAGACGTTCCTAGAGAGTTATTTTCCTCTTATAAAAATATCTGAGCCAGTTTTCCTAAATTGGCATTTCAGAATCAAAATTTGTATGTTTTTGCATCACACACCGAGAAAACCAACAAACACTAAATTATTTACGACGGAACTATATATCACTGGGTACGACATTATGTACTTAAAAGCCAATTACAAAATATTTCCGTATTAAAAAAAACTAAAGTTTTGACATTTTTACGCTACTTTTAATATTTCTTTCAAAACAACGTCATTGGTTTTATATAATTCAGGCTGTAGCCCAAGACATGTAAGTTCACTGTGAAAATTTTCATTTTATTATGAGTATTAGTTTTTGTGGTGTTTATGATGAAGTAAAAACTAGCAAATTTTTACTTTAAAATGCCACTATGAGAAAACTGGTTTAACTGATTACTTTTTGTAAGAGGAAAATATACTCCAAAGTAACGCCAACATAACTGACACTATTTCGTACAAATATAAAATTATGAGTTTTCCGCACTAGAACATCATCAAAGTGGACATAGCCTTACGGCTCGTCAGTGTTAAGTAGACATACAGGGTGAATCACACATCACTACTCTACATCAGAATCAGTGATTACAACAAGTAAATTGCTATAGAGCGTCTCACGCTTAGATTGCACTACAGGGTATGCAGTTACTATTTATGTAGTGAATTCATATCAGCGGAACGTGTAAATTATTTCTTATTTTAAACTATTATAAAATGTCATTAGTAGCGTATTCTGAAGCATGCTCTTATGCTAATTGTAACATCAATTACAAAAATTAAAAATTATAATATTTCAAAATTTGAAGTGGTACTTCTCCGGAAATTCCTAACGCGGTTGCGATCTGGCAACAGCGCGAGCCATAAGACCTGTACTGCAATGGGACGCTCTCTAGCTAAGGGGTTGCGGGTTGTATAACCACTAGGGCCATTGCCTCCCAACATGTCGCTCCAGGATCAGTTTGAGGAGGTGAGAGCTGGGAGGGTTTTACATTCCTTTAACGAAAAGATCTTCAGGGCGTCTCCTACCAGACGCACAATGCATTGCAGTGTGCTCGTAAATACAATTTTTGTTAACGAAACATTGCAACGTGTGTCATTTGTGTCAATGAACGAAAAGAAAATACACTTCAAACGATGACGGAAATGTAGCTTCAAAGTACCGCAACAATTAGAAAAATTATTTCGGAGTTCCTCAAAATGGCTAACAATAGATTTTTAAAACCTCATATAGGTGTAAAACTACTCAAGGTATTCGTGTTAATTTACTCTACAAACATGCAACGGACTCGCCTTAAAATGTTTCCGCAATGAAAATATGGTGTTAGCACTGAAAGTTTTAGTCAGGCGAGTGATCTATAAAAAATGGTCATTCGGGATAAAGTAAGTACTAAATATTTAACCTTTGAAAACAATCACTAGCCGTTACAGCATATAATTCAACATTAAGTATAGTTACTTTAACGCTTGTAAGGTTGGTAGCAATTCTTCGCATGTAGTTCCGTGTATTTTCCTATTTGAATACAACATTAGTGAAAGAACATCAGATGAAATCAACCTCTCTGTATTTAATATACTTCAAAGTATTAATTTATGACCTTATTGAAATTTCTATTTACAGTATAATTAGACTTAATTGGCGCCAGTACAATGTGACTACCGCCGGCCTCAGGTCATCTTGCACGTTACCGCTTGCTCCTCGCTTCAGACAGTTCAAAATTCCACCGACAGGTGGCATCAGAGTTAGGTTTTCGCCGCTTCGCCAAGTTGCATCATTTGCTTGTGTTTGTCGGTTGTGCGTGTAGACACATTCAAAAGTATTGGAAATTATAATGAATATCATTGCCAAATGATGAGAAGCCATTGGTATGCAGTAAATTATGTTCTACGTTTGCCATCCTAGAAACAACATACATTTATTTCACACATTGGGTAAATATGTTACTTATTGTTTCTGTTAAGGTCATCGTCGTTGTACAAGGCTGTAGAACTAAACGAAATTTAAATTCTTGAATTGCATGCGTCATGTGTATTTTTAGTGGCGGTTTTGAGTTGCAAATTCAAATAAAATATGCCCGCATTTACGAGATTCATAACGGCAATAGTGCGTGTTGTATCAATAAGTTGATGGACAGAAACCAGTATTGTAATATGTTAACTCGCAGGTATTTATAACTAAGATAACTTTTGATTATATTTTGTATTCAGCCTCCGTGCATTTAATGAGTAGATATTGTAGATCAAATTTATCGGAAAACTATACTGTACATGTAAACATTGCACGACCCTATGTGAATAAAAACAAGTGACAATATTTATGTTTACATTCGGCGGAAAGATATAATAAAATCGCTTCGTAATTTTTTTTGCAAATTGGTTTTACTGTGCAATGTAATTTTTCGAGACAAATTGTATGACGAGTAGAGCTAATTTATCAATTAAAAGGAAATTTCGTTAATTAACTAATAAGCAACTATTTTGCAGTATTCTGACTCGACAAAATTAGAGTATGCAGTTCAAATCAGCCGTAACAAAGTTACGAAGCGATTTTACGATATCGGCTCCCATTTATATTTTAAAAAATAATTGTCGTTAAATGCGAAGAAACTCGGGGCTCATGCCCTTAATAATTTACTCACATAGCAAGAATCTTTGAATGGTATTAAGTTGCCAGCAGTGCTGATTGGCAGGTCGTGATGCAGGAGAATGTCTGAGCGTGCCGAGATAAGACAGCGAGATACAGCGTCTGTGATTGGATACGAGAACAGTAACAAGGTTGGCGTGTGACGCGGCGGTGTGTTTAATCCGCGGAGTGCTCGCTGGCGAAACCCCAAGTTGATTCAAACTGCCGGCGGGAGTTGAGCTGGGTAGGAGGCGCCCATTCTAATTGGCTGGCTGGAGGCGTGGGGCGGGCAGATTTAATTACTCGCGCCTCACGGATGATAAAGTGTCGGGATAAAACCCCGGCCAGTGGCGTGCAGCGATCCTGCTCCCCAGAGGGTAGGAGAGAGGGGGGATGTAGGGGTGGCGACAGCAGCATCAGGGATGCAGACTGCGACTACGTACAGATCGATGTGTCTCAGCTCCAAGCCTCCAGCCCATCTCTTCCTGGCTCTACTTCTGCACAATCACGTGTTCTTGTACCTTGTAACAAACACTGTTTACACACCCACTGGGGTTTTGGCGTATAACATATTATTATTTACTCTAGTTCCAATGCCAAAAGTCTCTTCAAGAGGAAAAAGTCACAATTTTATATTTGAATTAATAAGTGTTAATTTTATAGAAAGTTATTTGAAAATATATATTCCTTTCACAAAAAAAAAAAAAACAGCCAAGACCGTTTTACATAGCGGCAATTTAAAGTCAAAATTGGAATGTTTTTACTTTATGCACCGCCCCCCCCCTCGAAAAGCAATTAATATAATGAAACTAAATAATTACAATGAAACTGCATATCACAGCTACAGTTTTATGTAAGCGTATATAAATACCCGTTGCAAAAATAGCATTTAAAATATGCTTACATATTGAATTTTTTGTTACTTTAATAAATTTATTTAAAATACAAAAAATTTCTGTGGTTGATTCTAAATGCTTCAAGCCGTAGTCAGGGACATGTAGTTCCACTGTGAATATTATTTAGTTGCGTTATGTTCGTTTGTTTTCGGGGATGTACGAAGTAAAAACATTCCAATTTCGACTTTGAAACGGGATTGTGGGAGAACTAGCTGAGCTTATTTCTTTTTGTAAGAGGAAAATATACGTCCAGACCACGTCTACAAAACTATATGCGGTTCGGGGTAAAGTGAACACTCGAAAAATCCTGCTAAATTTCTATTTTCTGCCTATTCGTATCTTTCCGCGCGTAACGGCTAACCTGTCTGGACACGTCACTTGATGTTTGCGCGTGTAAAGTAAACTGTGCAGTCAGTAAGAAACCATACAATTTGATAAACAAAATGGACGGCTTGAAGTACACGCCCCCTGACGTCACCGCAGGGGAAAAGTACTGTGGGAAACAAAGCTTGTTTACAAACATGATGATTTGTTAGTTGGTAATCGCAGAAAGCAAAAATGTTGTGCATTCATAGAATTGCATGCAAGGGTAAAAAATATTAGTTTCAATTTCATGGTTAAGATACGCAAATACATAAGATTAATGTTTACCTGAAAAAAAAAACGGCAAATTCCAAACAAATAATCAATTTTCTTGACGTACATCTGATCCGGGACATGTGAAGCCAAACAGCTAAATGAAGGTTATGTTCGGCTGCGGTATCCATGGAGATGGGAATTGTATCCCACACCTGACTGAAGCTCTGCCTCTTTTCAAGTCGTACATTGTTGAGTTATAAAATACAATTATGTCAATTTTGGTTGCTTTTGTTTCAATGAGCTTGTATTTTAAATAGGGAAATACACGGAAATGTGTTGGGTAACTTCGGTGCCAACCATACTAGGTATATAGCAACTATTGTTAATGTACGATTATAATAGTAACGGCTAGTGATATTTTACAAAAATTAAATTTTTTGGGGTCACTTTATCCCGAACGACCTTTTCACGATTCCATACAAATATAAATTTATGATTTATTTCTCCACTTGAACGACCTTATGTACAAACCTGCAGCTCTGCTTCTCGTTTATTGGCAGTGTACGCTGTAAACAAAACTTACTCAAAGGAAGAAATGTACACAAACACACAATACTGAAAACTTACAATACTTGAACTAGCAAAGATAGCAAATGTTGAGTATTGCTACTACACTAGTCTCGTAACATCAGTATATACTTGACTTTTTCCTAAAAACGTAAAGGCTAGTTACCTTACCATTGATACGTGGAAAACATTATTACCATACCTTATTTCTTACCACTCCTGTACATCGATAT